>JAXRKP010000004.1:47500-92500 GCA_037039925.1 Doris montereyensis
GAGAGAAAAGGAGAGAGAGGAGAGAGAGAGAGAGAGAGAGAGAGAGAGAGAGAGAGAGACAGACAGACAGACAGACAGACAGACAGACAGAGAAAGAAGAGAGAGAGACAGAGAGAGAGAGAGAGAGAGAGAGAGAGAGAGAGAGAGAGAGAGAGAGAGAAAGGGGAGAAGGAGGGGTTGGGAGAGAGAGCCATAAGGGGAGCAAAGATCGATGGGTTGGAAGGATAAAAAAAGTAGCTAGGATTTACAGGACCATGCCATAGGAATCCGGTGCCTATTTCGGATCGGAAACGGGTCAATGCTTCAGGAGAGTATCAATTTTGACACGAGATCAGTGCATACAATAGACGAGGATAGATCAAGTAAATGAGTAAGTAGAAGGGATTCATACCCCAGACAAGCATATAATTGTGACTCCACAATGAGAAAAAGATGAAAGGAAAATGCAAAGACTGAAGAAGGATAGACATTTTTAAGAAGTGATTTGTGTGTATGTGTGTGTGCGTGTGTGTCTGTGTATGTGTGTATGTGTGAGTGGGTGTGGTGTGTATGTGTGTGTGTGTGTGTGTGTGTGTGTATGTGTGTGGGGAGGAAACAAAACGGGCAAAAAAATAATTTCCTAGTCAGAAGAAATATATCTAATGCTTTAAGTCAGGCTTGAGTAGTGAATAGTCCAAGACTAGAAAGGTGTTAGGGAACTCGTTCTTTCTTTATCAGCTCCCATTCTACCTTGTTGGTATATGAGTTTAGAGGCCTGAAATAATCTTTCTCCAGGCTGTCCTGTCCTGACATTTTCTGCTTCCTTCCATGAAAGTTAAATTTCTTTGCCTTAATGTCTCTTTTATATCTTCTTCCCACTTTCTCCGAGATCTGCCTTTTGGTCATTTACCTTAAATGTCTACTTGAATTGTTCCATTTCTTCAACTAATGCTAACTTTTTCCATGTATTGCCCTTTATATCCCATGTGCCAAAAATCACAGTCCGTGTTCGTTTCAATGTTCGTCTTTGAAAGGTCAAACCGGGTATATTACATTTATTTTTCTGAATCAGTTTGGTTTTGGATAAGCAGGGAATTAACCTACTGTACCCTAGGTAGATGGTGGAGCTGCCACCTTGAGGCCCCCTACCAGGCCTTGTTATTTTCTGTCAGGGTTAACTCCCTTAACTTTTAGTCATTCAAGACTAGCCTGCAAGGCAGCAGGTCGTTATTTTCTGTCAGGGTTAACTCCTTAACCTTTGATCGGCCAAGTTCCGTCTGCAAGGCAGCAGAGGACTCATGGAGGGCGGGATCATCTACTCTCCGTACAAGTGCTTACCTGTCCACTGCCCGGCTTTTGTTTATCACTTTATGGATCCAGTGGCAAAGGCATCCTCAAAAATGAAAAAAATGAATGTAGATATATGGAAGCTCAAACCAGAAAATGTATCAATGCTTTCATTTGCTGATGATTTAGTTCTGTTTGAAAATCAGAAAATGACCTTCAGTCGAATATCAACATGATGAATAATGAACTAAATATAAATAAGAGGAATGAGAGTAAATGCAAAGAATACCAAAACAATGCTAGTAACTAGGAAGCTAAAACACAAAATCTCAAATTAGGCAGGGAGAATTTAGAACAAGTTCACAACTACAATTACCTAGGAGTAATGATTAACTCAGAGGGAAAACTAAGAGAAGAAATCAGCCAGAGAATAAAAAAGACTAATGCAATATATAGCTATAACCATCTAGGAAAGGCATTCATAGGTAAACAAGAATTGTCAACAAAAACCAAAATGGCAGTATGCAACACAGTTTATTGTCCTCCCACCTTTATGGCAGCGAAACATGGACCTTAGACAGTAGAAAATACAGTAAAATACAGGCAGCCGAAATGGAAAATCTACGAAGAGTAGTAGGGAAACTAAAAGAGACAAAATCAGAAATACAACAATAAAAGATCAAACCAAAGCAGATAGCATAAAAACTAAGATAGAAATGAATCAACTGAAATGGTTTGGGCATGTAAACAGAGTAAATGACAATAGAATAGCTAAATCAGTATATAGTGCTAAAGCTCAAGGTAAAAGACCAAAGGCAGACCTCGGAGAATGTAAAAAGATATAAAAGAGGCATTAAAGCATAGAAATTTAACATTTTTGGAAGGAAACAGAAAATGTCAGGACAGGACAGCCTGGAGAAAGATCATCTCGGTCATCTGAACCCATACACCGAAAGGTAGAATGGGAAACTGATAAAGAAAAAGAAAGATAAACAACAGAGAACTTAGAATACGACCCTGTCTTACTCCTATATCTACATCTAATTCTTCCGATACATTTCCAACTACTCGCACTGCACATAATTTAATTTTTTTCCTTTGGTTTAATATTTACCTCTAATAGCCGTGGCTTATAAATTCCAACTTTCTAGTAGCTTTTCTTGCCTCTCTATGCATTAGGAGGCCTACTCCTTCTCTAGCTCTATCTTTGACATCTACTCCTGAGGAGAATAAAGTAGGATTTGGTCCTACATTTTCTATTCATTGTCCTTTTTTCTTTGCTTCTGTGATAGCCAAAATGTCTACTTTGAATTTTTCCATTTCTTCAGCTCATTCTAAATCTTTTCCATTTATTTTCCTAACATTCCATGTTTTAAAAGCAGTCCGTGTTCTGTTACAGAGTCGTATATCATTATATGTATTTCTTTCAATCGGTTTGGTTTTGGATAAACAGGGATTGGCCCACTGTACCCTAGGTAGATGGTGGGGCTGCCATGAGGCCCTACGGGGTCTTGTTATTTTCTGTCAGGGTTAACTCCCATAGCCTTTGGTTGTTCAAAACCAGCAATGTAGCATGTTATTTTCTTTGTTAACTCCCATAGTTGTTCAAACCAGCCCGCAATGTAGCATGTTATTTTCTGTCAGGGTTCAAAAACTCAATTAGCATGTTATTTTTAGTAACTCATAGCCAAGACCCGCCTGCAAGGCAGCAGGAGACTCGTGGAGGGCGGGACCGCCGTATCCCCGTACAGGTGCTTACCTGTCCACTGCCAGGTGTTAGAACTCACATGATCAAAAATTTGACACATATCTTTTATTGCAGTGGTTTCGCTGTCTGTGCGCAGTTGATCAAGGCAGAGAGAGAAATTCTTCAAGAGAGATGAAAACTGTTGCAATGGCAGTGATGGAGAACCATGGACGACAGGTTGCATTGTAACTTAACACAGCAACTTGACAGGCAGGTCACAGAAACTCATGTGAATAATAATATGAACTTTCGCGGTTGATCAACTGGAAATATATGTTCCTTTCTTTTTCTTTTACGGCTTTACTGCATGTTTATTATTTGTTTGTTTTGGTATCGAGAAGAAGAAAAAAGCACATATTTACGTGGAAATGGTACTAGAACTTATATGCTTCAAAGCCTCCGGAAAAAAAGTATCGTAAAATTGATTTTCCCTCAATCTTCTTTATCTATCTCTCATGTCTTACTTATTAGCCACTCCGTCAAAGCCATAACATACAATTTTTTGGTAATCATACTAGATCGATGGTTATAAACAGTAGTATGAAATATTTTAATGGCAACAGCGCCTTTCTCGTGTCATTACAGATGACATAAGTAGACGTTTCCTCATAGTCACGCAAGCATAATAAATTGAATTTTAATGTCAAGGAATCTCTTCTTCCCTATTGCACCGTATTGTGTTTGGACACGAAAATGCTTACGAGAAATGCATGTTGAGCTTCTATATAGATGATCCGAAGCATTGCAACCTCTCCCGCCCAGAAGTTAGTAGTAGTAGTAGTAGTAGTAGTAGTAGTAGTAGTAGTAGTAGTAGTAGTAGTAGTAGTAGTAGTAGTAGTAGTAGTAGTAGTAGTAGTAGTAGTAGTAGTAGTAGTAGTAGTAGTAGTAGTAGTAGTAGTAGTAGTAGTAGTAGTAGTAGTAGTAAGAATGATGTGCATGTTGATCTCGTTATAACAGGTACTATTTTGCGCTAACATTTAATATTAGATGTGAATAAGTATTTCACATGATCCTTTGCCACTGACTGCAAAATGTAATTTGTTCCCAAGATAATTTGTGACTTTGTACGCATGCTTATGGGGAAATAATTTACTGGTGAGGTTGATCAAGATGCTGGATCTTGTGTCCATTCAGAGTGGCTCATCATTCAACCACTTATCACATTAAACGCTGTCAAACATGATGTCCTTCCATACCTAGGCATGCCAAAGACCGGGAAACCCATATGGCTGTTTATACGGCATTATAAGTGTATGAAAGTACAAGGGGTAAAATGTTCATACCTAAGTGTCATAAGAAATTTTGACAATGCATAAATTATTCTAAGAAGCCTATCAAACTCATTTATTTCCTTTTACCATGTTGATAGTGTTGTCCCAAGACAATCAATATGTGGACAATTCATCACTTGTGCCATGACTAGAAGTAGTCTTCATGGTACTGGGACATCTGCGGTGAGTTTCCAACAAGCCAGTCCACGAAAATGCGTGTCGACCACAAGTGGCTCAAGACAGACTCACTTAACCAAAAGAGTGTGTCTAAATTATCAATTGCATACACTACACTGCCATGTATGTCCTATCTGAAAGGGAAAATATTACATCCCAAAACAGAACGCGTGTTTTGAAACGGAGATCTCCAAATGGACTTGCACGATATTGTGAAGAAGAATATTTGTGGTTGGAAGATTCTAAGTCAAGGTTGGTTTCTGTTATCAGAATGAGGACAGTGTGACGTCCTTGTCATCGTATCAATCAAGTACATCAATGAAACATTCTAACCCACCAATGGTCATCGTATCACTCAAGTACATCTATAAAACATTCTAACCCACCAATGGTCATCGTATCAATCAAGTACATCTATAAAACATTCTAACCCACCAATGGCCATCGTATCAATCAAGTACATCTATAAAACATTCTAACCCACCAATGGTCATCGTATCAATCAAGTACATCAATGAAACATTCTAACCCACCAATGGTCATCGTATCAATCAAGTACATCCATGAAACATTCTAACCCACCAATGGTCATCGTATCAATCAAGTATGTCTATAAAACATTCTAACCCACCAATGGTCATCGTATCAATCAAGTACATCAATGAAACATTCTAACCCACCAATGGTCATCGTATCAATCAAGTACATCAATGAAACATTCTAACCCACCAATGGTCATCGTATCAATCAAGTACATCAATGAAACATTCTAACCCACCAATGGTCATCGTATCAATCAAGTACATCAATGAAACATTCTAACCCACCAATGGTCATCGTAATCACTCAAGTACATCAATGAAACATTCTAACCCACCAATGGTCATCGTATCAATCAAGTACATCTATACACCAAAAACATTCTAACCCACCAATGGTCATCGTATCAATCAAGTACATCTATAAAACATTCTAACCCACCAATGGTCATCGTATCAATCAAGTACATCTATGAAACATTCTAACCCACCAATGGTCATCGTATCAATCAAGTACATCTATAAAACATTCTAACCCACCAATGGTCATCGTATCAAATCAAGTACATCTATAAAACATTCTAACCCACCAATGGTCATCGTATCAATCAAGTACATCTATAAAACATTCTAACCCACCAATGGTCATCGTATCAATCAAGTACATCTATAAAACATTCTAACCCACCAATGCCTTCCACGATGCTACCGCAGGGTTTTCAATGGACCCAAATATGGTTTACCACCGCCTGACCGTAATAACTTCAGTAACAAAACATCTGAATCTCGATCAGATGTCAGTCACCTCCATGAGCAGTGGAATGAATTGTTGAAAGACGAAGGTGGTAACATCGGGCTAACAGAGAATAAAGAATGTCTCACTAAACAGCTGGTATCTGTTTCAAAGGTTGCAAGGATTAATTCTGAAGTTGAAGATGTATCAGGCAATGAAGAGATGCAGGATCACCTTAAAATGTCTTCTGGCTTTCAAACACATTTTCAGAGAATATTATTATATTAACAAACTGTTCACATCCCTTGTTGAATTTTGGAAATTCTTTTCATGCCAACGCTGATAAATTGCTGAACATATATCGAAGTAAAATTATGTTAGCACGGAACGTAACGCAACTCCGTGAGACAGGTCTTCAGGAGTATGTGCGGTTTGTCGGGGATCGAATCTTGTCAAATGATGTTTCATAAACAGCTACCGTCAAATTTATCAAACTGGCGCTTTTTGTCCTGTAGATCAGAAGCCAAAAAAAAAACAGAAGAAGATTGTAAATCTAGGTTTAGATAACACTGCTGTGAGAACAGACTTTAAAATGACCAGGTTTGATTTTCTATTTCTCTTTTCCTATACTTGTGCGAGCATTTACAAACACACAGACCTGCAACGCTTACCCTCCGCCTCTGACGTCACTCCAGCCCTAGGCCTTTCAAATGGTCGCATCTTCTGGAAGCATGGTGCGGCAATGTACAAGAGTTGTCTTGCGCTTGATATAGAGTTTACCTCGAAACTATGGAGAGACGTAGGCTGCCTGTATATACAGCATCTGTTTCCTCACTGTCTAGGACAACTGTTTAAATATGGTCGCTGCTGTGCAGTTTAACATAAGCTGAAAGCAACATGGTATAACATGGTATCTATTTCTGTCTGTTTGAAAATAAAGTCAATGTATTCTTTGTGATACCCCCTAGGTTGGTGGCCTGTTCTCCTTCACAATACTCGTAAATGATTTTGTCAGCACCCTCGTGCTGGCTTAGATGATTCTTTATCAATTTCTAAAGTCTTTACTTATTGACCTATTGCTAGAATTAACCACGAATCTGTTGAATGCTGTTACGCCCAGGAATATGTGACTAGGCTTTGGATACTGGTTTTGGGGTGTGTGTGTGTGTGTGTGTGTCTGTGTGTGTGTGTGTGTGAATGGCTGTTTGTACGTCGATGATGTTCATCATTCCTTTATGTTGAAACGGAGGTCGTAGTTGCTCTCCATGAGGATAATAAGACTACTATCAGCATGGCAACAGTTGATAAGACGTAAAGATACAAATATTGAAGATAGACAGAAAAGATGGAGAAAAAAACAATTTGAAGACTAAAAAACGGAGAAGACAGATAAAAAATCTTTACAAGTCGGAAAAGACTAAAAACATTTAAGAAAAACGACAGATACAGAGAAGACGAAAAGTTTGAAGAAAGACGACAAAGACGGACAAGAAGAAAAGTTTGAAGAAAGACGACAAAGACGGACAAGAAGAAAAGTTTGAAGAAAGACGACAAAGACGGACAAGAAGAAAAGTTTGAAGAAAGACGACAAAGACGGAGAAGAAGAAAAGTTTGAAGAAAGACGACAAAGACGGAGAAGAAGAAGAAAAGTTTGAAGAAAGACGACAAAGACGGAGAAGAAGAAAAGTTTGAAGAAAGACGACAAAGACGGAGAAGAAAGAAAAGTTTGAAGAAAGACGACAAAGACGGAGAAGAAAGAAAAGTTTGAAGAAAGACGACAAAGACGGAGAAGAAAGAAAAGTTTGAAGAAAGACGACAAAGACGGAGAAGAAAGAAAAGTTTGAAGAAAGACGACAAAGACGGAGAAGAAAGAAAAGTTTGAAGAAAGACGACAAAGACGGAGAAGACGAAAAGTTTGAAGAAAGACAAGATGGACAAAGACGGAGAAGAAAGAAAAGTTTGAAGAAAGACAAGACGGAGAAGAAGAAAAGTTTGAAGAAAGACGGAGAAGAAAGAAAAGTTTGAAGAAAGACGACAAAGACGGAGAAGAAAGAAACGTTTATAAAGAAAGACGACAAAGACGGAGAAGAAAGAAACGTTTACAAAGAAAGACGACAAAGACGGAGAAGAAAGAAAACTTTGAAGAAAGACGATAAAGACGGAGAAGAAGAAAAGTTTGAAGAAAGACGACAAAGACGGAGAAGAAAGAAAAGTTTGAAGAAAGACGACAAAGACGGAGAAAAAGAAGAATTTGAAGAAAGACGGAGAAGACGAAAAACAGTTAAGAAAATCGACACATACAGAGAAGACGAAAAGTTTAAAGAAAGACGACAAAGACGGAGAAGAAGAAAAGTTTGAAGAAAGACGACAAAGACGGAGAAGAAGAAAAGTTTGAAGAAAGACGACAAAGACGGAGAAGTAGAAAAGTTTGAAGAAAGACGGAGAGATGAAAAAAATGAAGTAAGACTACGAAGATGGAGAAGACTGTAAAGACGGAGATGACGAAAAAGTTTAAGAAAGTTTAGAAAGACGGAGAAGACAAAAACATTTTAAAAAGACGGAGAAGACCAAAACATTTAAGAAAGACGTAGACGAAAAGATTGAAGAAAGACAGAGATGACGAAAAATTGAAAAAAGACAGAGATGACGAAAAGATTGAAGAAAGACAGATATGACTAAAAAATTAAGAAAAAAAGGTAAAGACAGAGAAGATGAAATTTTTTAGAAAGACGAAAAAAAAGATAAAAATCGTAAAAAAACAAAGAAACCGAAAATATCTACTGCTTTGCTGACACATTTATCTAACACCGCTATGACTGTACGTAATACTGTGCTCACAGAGGTACGTCACGCTTTGCTGATACTGATAGACAAAATTAACGCTGACAGATGCTACACTGAACTGGCAGATGTAACACTGCGTTGACAGATGCAACACTAAGCTGACAGACGTATGTAACACTGCGTTGACAGATGTAACACATGTAACACTGCGTTGACAGATGTAACACTAAGCTGACAGACGTATGTAACACTGCGTTGACAGATGTAACACTAAGCTGACAGACGTATGTAACACTGCATTGACAGATGTAACACTAAGCTGACAGACGTATGTAACACTGCGTTGACAGATGTAACACTAAGCTGACAGACGTATGTAACACTGCGTTGACAGATGTAACACTAAGCTGACAGACGTATGTAACACTGCGTTGACAGATGCAACACTAAGCTGACAGACGTATGTAACACTGCGTTGACAGATGCAACACTAAGCTGACAGACTAACACTGCTGACAGATGTAACACTATGCTGACAGACGTACTGTAACACTAAGCTGACAGACGTATGTAACACTGCGTTGACAGATGTAACACTAAGCTGACAGACGTATGTGACACTGCGTTGACAGATGCAACACTAAGCTGACAGACGTATGTAACACTGCGTTGACAGATGTAACACTATGCTGACAGACGTATGTAACACTGCGTTGACAGATGTAACTGACAGACGTATGTAACAGCTGACAGACGTATGTAACACTAAGCTGACAGATGTAACACTGCTGACACGTATGTAACACTGCGTTGACAGATGTAACACTATGCTGACAGACGTATGTAACACTGCGTTGACAGATGTTGACAGACGTATGTAACACTGCGTTGACAGATGTAACACTAAGCTGACAGACGTATATAACACTGCGTTGACAGATGCAACACTAAGCTGACAGACGTATGTAACACTCTGCTGACAATCCAGACAAATGAAACAACAATCTGGCAGATGTAACACTATACTGACGCATGTAATACTATACTGTGCTAACAGATAGTGTGCTAACTGATGTATGTAACGTTGTTCTGACTGACGTATGTAACACCGCGTTGACAGATGTAACACTAAGCTGACAGACGTATATAACACTGCACTGACAAATGTAACACACTGCTGACAGCTCTATGTAACTCTGCTAGACCATTGTAACACTGTGGTGACAGCTGCTGTATGTAACTATGCTCGGGCTTATGTAACACTGTGTTGACAGCTATATGTAACTCTGTTCGGACCAATATAACACTGTATTGACAGCTGTATGTAACTCGGACCAATGTAACACTGCTCTAACTCTGGACCAATGTAACACTGTGTTGACAGCTGTATGTAACTCTGCTCGGACCAATGTAACACTGTGCTGACAGCTGTGTATGTAACTTTGCTCGACCAATGTAACATTGTGTTGACAGCTGTATGTAACTCTGCTCGGACCAATGACTGTGCTGACAGCTGTATGTAACTCTGCTCGGACCAATGACTGTGTTGAGCTGTATGTAACTCTGCTCGGACCAATGACTGTGCTGACAGCTGCTGTATGTAACTCTGCTCGGACCAATGTAACATTGTGCTGACAGCTGTATGTAACTCTGCTCGGACCAATGTAACATTGTGTTGACAGCTGTATGTAACTCTGCTCAGACCAATGTAACATTTTGCTGACAGCTGTATGTAACTCTGCTCGGACCAATGTAACGCTGTGTTGACAGCTGTATGTAACTTTGCTCGGACCAATGTAACACTGTGCTGACAGCTGTATGTAACTCTGCTCGGACCAATGTAACGCTGTATTGACAGCTGTATGTAACTCTGCTCGGACCAATGTAACATTGTGCTGACAGCTGTATGTAACTCTGCTCAGACCAATGTAACACTGTGTTGACAGCTGTATGTAACACTCGGACCAATGCTGCTGTGTTGACAGCTGTATGTAACTCTGCTCGGACCAATGTAACACTGTGCTGACAGCTGTATGTAACTCTGCTCGACCAATGTAACACTGTGTTGACAGATGTATGTAACTCTGCTCGGACCAATGTAGCACTGTGCTGACAGCTGCTGTATGTAACTTTGCTCGGACCAATGTAACATTGTGCTGACAGTTGCTGTATGTAACTTTGCTCGGACCAATGTAACATTGTGCTGACAGCTGCTGTATGTAACTTTGCTCAGACCAATGTAACATTTTGCTGACAGCTGCTGTATGTAACTTTGCTCGGACCAATGTAACATTGTGCTGACAGCTGCTGTATGTAACTTTGCTCGGACCAATGTAACATTGTGCTGACAGCTGATGCATGTAACTTTGCTCGGACCAATGTAACATTGTGCTGACAGCTGCTGTATGTAACTCTGCTCGGACCAATGTAACATTGTGCTGACAGCTGCTGTATGTAACTCTGCTCGGACCAATGTAACATTGTGTTGACAGCTGTATGTAACTTTGTTCGGACCAATGTAACGCTGTGTTGACAGCTGTATGTAACTCTGTTCGGACCAATGTAACAGTGTGTTGACAGCTGTATGTAACTTTGTTCGGACCAATGTAACGCTGTATTGACAGATGTATGTAACTCTGCTCGGACCAATGTAACAGTGTGTTGACAGCTGTATGTAACTCTGCTCGGACCAATGTAACGCCGTGTTGACAGATGTATGTAACTCTGCTCGGACCAATGTAATATTGTGTTGATAGCTGTATGTAACTCTGCTCGGACCAATGTAACGCTGTGTTGACAGATGTATGTAACTCTGCTCGGACCAATGTAACATTGTGTTGACAGCTGTATGTAACTCTGCTCGGACCAATGTAACATTGTGTTGACAGCTGTATGTAACTCTGCTCGGACCAATGTAACGCTGTGTTGACAGATGTATGTAACTCTGCTCTGATAGCTGTATGTAACTCTGCTCTGATAGCTGTATGTAACTCTGCTCGGACCAATGTAACGCTGTGTTGACAGATGTATGTAACTCTGCTCGGACCAATGTAACGCTATGTTGACAGCTGTATGTAACTCTGCTCGGACCAATGTAACACTGTGTTGATAGCTGTATATAACTCTGCTCGGACCAATGTAACGCTGTGTTGACAGATGTATGTAACTCTGCTCGGACCAATGTAACGCTGTGTAGACAGCTGTATGTAACTCTGCTCGGACCAATATAACGCTGTGTTGACAGCTGTGTGTAACTCTGCTCGGACCAATGTAACACTGCGCTGATAGCTGTATGTAACTCTGCTCGGACCAATGTAACGCTGTGTTGACAGCTGTATGTAACTCTGCTCGGACCAATGTAACATTGTGTTGACAGCTGTATGTAACTCTGCTCGGACCAATGTATCATTGTGTTGACAGCTGTATGTAACTCTGCTCGGACCAATGTAACATTGTGTTGACAGATGTATGTAACTCTGCTCGGACCAATGTAACGCTGTGTTGACAGCTGTATGTAACTCTGCTCGGACCAATGTAACGCTGTGTTGACAGATGTATGTAACTTTGCTCGGACCAATGTAACATTGTGTTGACAGCTGTATGTAACTCTGCTCGGACCAATGTAACATTGTGTTGACAGCTGTATGTAACTCTGCTCGGACCAATGTAACACTGTGTTGACAGCTGTATGTAACTCTGCTCGGACCAATGTAACACTGTGTTGACTGTATGTAACTCTGCTCGGACCAATGTAACATGTCCCATGTCACTCTGCTCGGACCAATGTAACATTGTGTTGACAGCTATATTTAACTCTGCTCGAACCAATGTAACATAGTGTTGATAGCTGTATGTAACTCTGCTCGGACCAATGCAACGCTGTGTTGACAGCTGTATGTAACTCTGCTCGGACCAATGTAACATTGTGTTGACAGATGTATGTAACTCTGCTCGGACCAATGTAACATTGTGTTGACAGCTGTATGTAACTCTGCTCGGACCAATGTAACGCTGTGTTGACAGCTATATGTAACTCTGCTCGGACCAATGTAACATTGTGTTGACAGATGTATGTAACTCTACTCAGACCAGTGTAACATTGTGTTGACAGATGTATGTAACTCTGCTCAGACCAATGTAACATTGTGTTGACAGATGTATGTAACTCTGCTCAGACCAATGTAACGCTGTGTTGACAGCTGTATGTAACTCTGCTCGGACCAATGTAACACTGTGTTAACAGATCTATGTAACTCTGCTCGGACCAATGTAACATTGTTGACAGATGTATGTAACTCTGCTCGGACCAATGTAACATTGTGTTGACAGCTGTATGTATGTAACTCTGCTCGGACCAATGTAACATTGTGTTGACAGCTGTATGTGTATGTAACTCGGCTCGAACCAATGTAACATTGTGTTGACAGATGTATGTAACTCTGCTCGGACCAATGTAACATTGTGTTGATAGCTGTATGTAACTCTGCTCGGACCAATGTAACATTGTGTTGATAGCTGTATGTAACTCTGCTCGGACCAATGTAACAGTGTGTTGACAGATGTATGTAACTCTGCTCGGACCAATGTAACATTGTGTTGATAGCTGTATGTAACTCTGCTCGGACCAATGTAACACTGTGTTGACAGCTGTATGTAACTCTGCTCGGACCAATGTAACATTGTGTTGACAGCTGTATGTAACTCTGCTCGGACCAATGTAACATTGTGTTGACAGATGTATGTAACTCTGCTCGGACCAATGTAACATTGTGTTGACAGCTGTATGTAACTCTGCTCGAACCAATGTAACATTGTGTTGACAGCTGTATTTAACTCTGTTCGCACCAATATAACGCTATGTTGACAGATCTATATAACTCTGCTAGGACAAATGTAACGCTGTGTTGACAGCTGCAGTATGTAACTCTGCTCGGACCAATGTAACACTGTGTTGACAGATGTATGTATCGCTATGCTGACAGATGTAACAATGTACTGACAGATGTATATAACACTGTGTTGACAGATATATGTAACACTGTGCTGACAGATGTACCTAGCTTTGTGCTGGTAGTTGTACCACTGTGTTAGCAGATGTATGTAACGTTCTGCTGACAGATGTAACACTGTGCGGACATGAAACGTTGTGCTGTCAGATGTGTATAACACTGTACTGACAGACGTATGTAACATTGTGCCGACATATGTATATAACACTTTCATTCAAAGTCATCGACTCCCTGAATGGCATGCACACATGCAGTATGGCAAGCCCTTTCATTCCAAAGACCCCAACTCCCTGAAGGACATGCACACATGCAGTACAGCAGGCCCTTTCATTCAAAGTCCCCAACTCCCTGAAGGGCATACACACATGCAATACAGCAGGCCCTTTCATTCAAAGTCCCCAACTCTCTGAAGGGCATACACACATGCAGTACAGCAGGCCCTTTCATTCAAAGTCCCCAACTCCTGAAGGACATGCACACATGCAGTACAGCAGGCCCTTTCATTCAAAGTCCCCAACTCCCTGAAGGGCATACACACATGCAGTACAGCAGGCCCCAATAATTTCATTCAAAGTCCCCAACTCCCTGAAGGGCATGCACACATGCAGTACAGCAGGCCCTTTCAATAATTTCATTCAAAGTCCCCAACTCCCTGAAGGGCATGCACACATGCAGTACAGCAGGCCCTTTCATTCAAAGTCCCCAACTCCCTGAAGGGCATACACACATGCAGTACAGCAGGCCCTTTCATTCAAAGTCCCCAACTCCCTGAAGGGCATGCACATGCAGTACAGCAGGCCCTTTCATTCAAAGTCCCCAACTCCCTGAAGGGCATACACACATGCAGTACAGCAGGCCCTTTCATTCAAAGTCCCCAACTCTCTGAAGGACATGCACACATGCAGTACAGCAGGCCCTTTCAATAATTTCATTCAAAGTCACCAACTCCCTGAAGGCCATGTACACATGTACAGCAGCGTGTTGTTGGGCGTTTCGTACTAACACTCAAACCTAACATTACTGACAAATTCTTATTCTACGCATAACTGGGTACGCATTCACACCTGCGCCAAGTGCTGAAAGCAGAGTGAAGCACCTTTCCTTAGACTTAGAGTTAGAGTTAGAGTACACAGGGGGACTCCGTAGTCCTGAGGTAAGGTGTCGGCCTTTCAACCAAAAGCTAGTCGGTTCGAGCCCCACCGACAATTGAAAAATGTTCTCGAGCGTCTTTGAGTTTGAGTTTGAGCAAAATCTACCCCCTGTTCCAGGTAGGTGGATCCACCCTAGTCCCATTGGGGACGGATGATAAAAAGAAGCCCCCGTGTGCATATCATAACACTCTGTGCACGTTAAAGATCCCTTGGCTGTCCCAGCAAAACTAAATATCCTGCCAAAACCCCGTAATGACCTTAGTTGTGGATGTGGGTAAATCAAATTTTTTAAAAACCTTACACTACTTACAGTACAAAATTGTGGGGGTAAAGTGTGGGCCAGCCATGTATTTTGAACCAGTGTCGTGATTACAAACACTACACCCTTCCCATCCGTTGCTCCGCTTGTAAACATTACATTAACATAACAAAGCTATGACAATGACATGTACATGTATTATTCTTTTCTTCGCCTGGGGCTACAATCTCTGCAGCGTGTGGGCCTACCTTGTTTGCAGTGTAATTGGGGTCATGATAACAATAATATAATAATATCCATTGATGTAGGCCTACTATTACTAACAGTCGAAAATCAACATTCCCTTCATCAATTTTATCCCGATGGTAACTTCATGAACCTTTCTTTCTTTTTCCCTATTGCAGAGTGACGACTGACATTTCCTTCTTTTGGAGAGTTCATGCCCCTTTGTCTTTGTCATCCTTGATTCTAGTTCATATAAAAATATAGCTGAATGTTGAATGTGTTCACGCATCATCTGTGTGGAATCCAATCTCTCAGGCTGTTTTTTTAGCTGATGAAGAAGAAGGTAATCTTATTCAGTACTCAGTCCGCCAGGTCCTCCTTTCATCTCATTACAATATTGTGCCATGCGTTTTGCTAATAGAAGTTTGAGTAACAACACATTTTATCTAATAAATGATAGCAAAGAAAACTATTCTTCACGTTGCCATGTTGTGAGCAAAACTAATGTTTGCTATGTTGTTTAACAAATGAAGTACATGTATGATGAAGCCCTTGCTGGCTGGCACTGGCACCAATTTTTTTTTATAGGTGAAAAAAACGACAATAAATAACAATTTAATTGAATCGATATTACATTATATTAATTATAGTTATAGTAACGTGGTTTAGAGGTGTACCCAAAACAGAGTGTGTTTAATTGGCCAATAATACAGACTTAGAACGTTTCATTTTGACTAATCTAATACTGTAACTGTAACTGTAACAAAGTTACTTGTAGTTCTGAAGGGGATTTCCCGTAGTAAGGGAAATTCCTATGATGTAATTGTAATCGATCTTAGCGTCACGGCTGTGCAGGCTAGTGCTATACTATGACTATGAGCGTTCCTTTCGTTCGCCGGCCGGCGCGCAATAAATCACTTGTCAGTGACCACCCAGGGGAATTCCCCGGCGCGCATCAGGTTTCCCCGTTATTGCGCTGATACCGGCGTGATATCACTTGTCTTGCCCTGTTATTCCACGAATGCCACTGAAATGAACATCGTTTTCTCGCTATCTCTGAATTGTTACATTTCTGTGCTTTCAGACTGTGCTATTTCCATTGGTAGGGTGTTCTTCCTTGAGTTAGTGATTATTTTAAAATACGGTCTTTTTTCCACTAGACAATTAACCATCATTATTTAATATCTAAATATCTTCACCTGGCTAGGCCAAACCTCGTTTTCTTTGTTTCAATCAAATATGCTTTTTATTGTTCTTCAATCTGTGAAAATCGTGCACATAATCAACCCATATAACGTGAGTAGTGAATATTTTTCTTATCTATAGCAGGATTTCCTTATGATTGATAATGATAGCTCATTCCATTGTTTCACATAACAATAACAGTCTTGCTAATGACTTGTACCGTGCCTGATGGTATTATGTGGAAAGGTAGAAAGATAAGATTATTGATTATTCGTTTTTGGCTATTATGATTTTTTTAACAAAAGCTTATGGCCTTTCTGGTGCCTGTGCTACATATCCTTGCCTCTGGTGTCTCATAAGAAAGAGTGAAATACCTTTTGAGCAAAACAGTGAGGCGCCTAATAGATCTTTGACAAGCTCCATAGCGACTACCAGAGATACATCCTACATGGTCAAGGCCTAAAGAAGCATGCACTGCATTCAACAACTGCATTCACCCACCAATACTCAACATTCCTTTATATAGAATAGTAGTAGTATTAGTAGTAATAGTACCACCATACCGACATTGCTATCTTGGAATTACTCTTAAACACCACCGGCTTTTAGAGAATGCTGCATATGAAATAGACAGGTTTATATACGGATAGTGCTTGCAAGAATGAAGATTTCACAAAAACTTAAAAACCTATCGGGGTAATTGGTTAAATCACAACAAATTAGTTGCTAGATCTAACTTTTTCAGTGTAACGTTATAGTGGCATCTCAGTCTCAAGAAGAAGAAAAAAGGGAACGGAAGACGAAATTTGAATTAGCTGCAAATGAATTAGAAAGGCTAGAAAAAGCTGAGCTTAGTATAATAATAATAGTACACGATGTGGACCTTCTGCAGCACTCTCGACAACATCTCACAGGAAAACAAAATCACACCCCAGTCATACCATAGTAGAAGTTTCATAGGTAATCACTACCATCGGTAATTTTCCAAACAATGTGTATACACAGCTCACAAAACAAATCATATCAAAAACATTGGAATGTACCGACAACGTGAACGTACTGGACAAATCATTTCAGATCAGAGGTCAATTCAATAGCATCAATGACACAGTTAGTCAAGTTCATTCACTCATTTCAATTTCACACACACGGACAATAGATGAAAACACTATAGATCTCATTCACACCAAAAAAGACAAGTACATGAAACTGTACCGTAAATTTTTCCCTATAAGTAACAAGCATCCTTCCTAAACATCATATCTTAGAACGACACTGCATTCGTTTTATTGAACAACACAGACTGGGTTTAGGTTTATTAGGTAACAGGGCGGGGGAGCTTATTCATTCACCGGTTGCAAAACTAGAGAAAAGGGCAAATGCAATAAGAAATGAATCATCACAATTACACTTTGTCATGAATACCAGCCTTTCACAGTAATTACAGTTAAAACATTAAATTCTTCTTCTTTCTTTACTTATTGTAAAAATTGTATACTTCTTTTTTTTTAAGTATGTAGCAAATTGTGCAAAAATCGACATGAAAGAAGTAAGATGAGGTCATTAAATATGTCAAAACTTCGCCTGGTTTATACCTAATAATATAGTTATGTAAGACAATGTCTGATTAAAACTGTGTCAGGAAAACAAATAAACTTTGATCTTTGTTTTTAGTCAAATGAAAGTGTATTCTTCCGTCGTGTGGTGTTTGTAGTTGTTTTCAATAAGCCATGATTGCTACACAGCCTACGCTAAGACTAAGAATAAAGAAGAGTAACGGCACGCTTATGCGTGCGCCCACTGCGAACTCTCGCTGACCTCTCACCGAGAGGAACAACGAACGCTCCTGCACAGCCGTGTACTAAAAGCCCTAGTGAGTTTGTGACGTGATTGTTTTGATATGCCCTAGTATCGATTCGTTTATATCTGGAAAAAGAGATAATTATCTAGAAGTAGAAGTAGGTGTGTACATGTACTATCGTATCGAAGCTTCTCAGCAGACTGTCTGGAATGTTGTGGAAATTTCCGATTCTGGAAATGTTATGTCGTGGGTTTGATTATAAATAGCTAAGCTTGCCCATGAGAGGGAACAGATATGTATAAGAATAAAAAACGTAGTGTTGATTCCACATTCGTGTTATGCCAGCAATATGAATTCCCATTCTCATTGATTGATTGTCGACTGTGATTATGAGTGTAATAAATAGTCTTGTTATAATTATTAATCGAGCCTTGGTGTTAGTGTTACTATATTGTTTACATCACCATCTAGATCTGGAGTGCACTGCCTGCTCCATTCATACCTTCGTAACAAATTTATTGATATGACATAAATTTTGAGGAAGTTATGAATTTCTTAAATATTATTTATTTCATGTCGCAAAGTGTTCTCAGAATAAGAGCTACAACTACATATTATTAAAAACTCAGCCAGAGGAAAACCAGACATTAGCGACATCAGCATCATTCTTCTTTGCAGAAGGCAGACCCAAGACGTTGGTATGAAATGATGGGATGGTCGCATCGACAGGTGGAGATAGGTCAGAAGTGGAAAACATAGCTAGACCTAAGAAAAAGGGAGAAAGAGATGATGAGGAAGAATCAGATACATAGAGAAAGAGAGAGAGAGAGAGAGAGAGAGAGAGAGAGAGAGAGAGAGAGAGAGAGAGAGAGAGAGAGAGAGAGAGAGAGAGAGAGAGAGAGAAGAGAGAGAGAGAGAGAGAGAGAGAGAGAGAGAGAGAGAGAGAGAGAGAGAGAGAGCGAAGAGAGAGAGAGACAGAGACAGACAGACAGAGAGAGACAGAGAGAGAGAGAGAGAGAGAGAGAGAGAGAGACAGAGAGAGAGAGAGAGAGAGAGAGAGAGAGAGAGAGAGAGAGAGAGAGAGAGAGAGACAGAGAGACAGAGAGAGACAGAGAGACAGAGACAGAGACAGAGACAGACAGTGGCAGAGAGTGAGAGAGAGAGAGAGAGAGAGAGAGAGAGAGAGAGAGAGAGAGAGAGAGAGAGAGACAGACAGACAGACAGACAGACAGAGACAGACAGACAGACAGAACGAGAGAGAGAGACAGACAGACAGACAGACAGACAGAAAGAGAGAGACAGACAGACAGACAGACAGAAACAGAGAGAGACAGAGACAGAGAGAGAAAATTCAAAAGAGAGAGAGAGAGAGAGAGAGAGAGAGAGAGAGAGAGAGAGAGAGAGAGAGAGAGAGAGAGAGAGAGAGAGAGAGAGAGAGAGAGAGAGAGAGAGAGAGAGAGAGAGAGAGAGAGAGAGATAGAGAGAGAGAGAAGAGAGAGACAGACAGAGACAGACAGAGAGAGAGAGAGAGAGACAGAGAGAGAGAGAGAGAGAGAGAGAGAGAGAGAGAGAGAGAGAGAGAGAGAGAGAGAGACAGAGACAGAGACAGAGACAGAGAGAGAGACAGAGAGAGATAGAGATAGAGAGAGAGAGAGAGAGAGAGAGAGAGAGAGAGAGAGAGAGAGAGAGAGACAGAGAGACAGAGAGACAGAGAGAGAGCAGAGAGAGAGAGAGAGAGAGAGAGACAGACAGACACTGAGAGTAAAAAGAGAGTGTGTGTGTGTGTGTGTGTCAGTGTGTGTGTTCGTTTATGTCATTGTCAATATGTGTAGTCCCAACACCAAGGAGAACAGACAAATTGGACAAAACAAAAATTCACAATCTCAACTCTCTTTTGCAGACTTTTATTTACACTGAATAGAGCCTATTGCTATCAGTACTACAGTATCATCACATGTTATCAAATTTTGGCATAACATGTATAAATATCATACATTATCACATACATGTACATGACCTACTTCATTCCAAGTCTGGAGGCTCATAAAGCTAGAACTTATCAGGCTTTGGGTAGACAGGCGAAATAGGCCATAACATAAAGCAAAGGATCACATGAAACAAGACACTTGTCTATCCCTGTTTGTCTTATTCATGTATGTATGTGTGTTTGTAAGAATGTGTATGTGCTTGTGTGTACTTGGGTATTTATTACTAATATTAAGTACTGTTAATGTGTGTGTTAGTATGCTTTTTTCAAAACTGGAATTTACCCTGTCCACCATTTGCGGTGATCTCAGGGTGAATTAAGAGAAACAGCAAGATGAAAGGATCCGATAAGTAAAAGAGTGAAAGGAAAGAAGTAGGACCTACCAGTAGCCCCCGCCCACTGTTGGAATACTGATTTGTGTGAGTTTGTACATGGTGCATGCATGCTGATGTATGTGTATGTTGTGTTTGTGTATAGAGCATAAATTATGCCTGATTACTGATACTGATAATAATAATCACTGAAGATGTCAGAGCATAATTCATGCTCTTGCCCTCACTGTGCTTGTGCTCTCAGTAGTCTCAGTTATATTCTTATTCTTATATAGGGCCTACATATTAATACAAATACTTGTACAATACATCTACAAATATATAGACATGTGTAAACATGAAATAATCAAGTCTATCACTATGTGCAATTAGTGTACACGTGTAATTTTATACTTGAATTCCATGCTGAGATTTTCAAGTTGCTATCTTCTGCATTTCCCACATACAGAACAGTCCATAAAATAAAAATATAACAAAACAGCACACACATGCACCCATAGACATCAACATACAAACCCACACACATGGAGACACACACACACACACACATATATACACACACTCTGTTTTAAAAGTTCTCATAAGTACGAATTATAATGGGTTTTTTATTTAATTTACCCACATTCACAACTAAGGTGATCTCGGGGTTTTTAGTAGGATTTTTATTTTGCCAGGACTGCCCTGTAAACAGTCAAGGGATCTTTAACGTATACAGAGTGTCGTGATTTGCACATGGGACCTCCTTTTTTATCATCCTTGAAGCCACTACCTTTAGGTTGAGAGGCCAACACCTTGCCTCTGGACTACCAAGTCCTCACTATAATGGACTGACTACATGCCGTAGCACATTCTCCACTTGGGCACGGTAACCACAGTGAGCCATCTTCAAAATAAATGCTGAAACCTCAGAGCGTGGGATAGTGGACAAGATCATTTCTATTACACAGTCAAAAGTTAAATCATTCAGCTTATAGAAACAGGCAAGGCCAAAGATAAACTCACAGGTGTGAGGAAAAAAGACAGGTATGGGACAGAACACAGGTGATATACTCTATGAGTTCTGTTAAAACAAATTGATCAGCCGTAGAGAGAACTTCTTCACACTTATCGATGACACTGTCAATTTTTGTGTAGTACACCTCCTCTGGATTATAATTACTCTCGGAGTTCTCAGAAGACGGCGGGCATTCCGTCACTCTATCATTCGACTCTAGACCTATTGATGAATGAGCTACATTTTGAACAGGACAATTTCTGCCACCTTTTTGGGACGCAGATTCATCACTAACTACGAACGATTCTGGCAACTTTGGAAACTGTGGATGAATATCGTTGTTAGAGCAGGATGGTTGATTTAAAGACACATCAGTACTAGAGCTACACCCGTTACCACTTGAAAAATCATTTGCATTGCATGTGACACTTTGATTTACATTACCAAACTCACTATTCTTACCATCAACATTTTTGGGTTCAATGCATTTTATCTCTAGAGGTATAGAATCAATGATAGGACAACCAGGGACACATCCGTGTAAATAATGGACAACATACTCGAATCCTGGAATGCTGAGATTCCTCAGAATTATCTCATTTTTAGTGGACTCTTCATAGCCACCTCCAAGCATGCTTGAAAAGTAAACAGATTTCCTAATGATGGTCTCTTTGTGAGCTCTGAAAACTTCTCTAAAACTTTCATTGACTACGACAAGACTTAAGTCAAAGTCGGGGGACAAAGTTGTGTAAACACAAGAGCTGTTACTGTTACTGCCAGTATGAGACAGAGTTGACAATGGCGTCTGTTCAGAGTCATGTGCACTAACATCCTGCTTTAAATGACAGTTTTGCTTTAACTTTAAGGTCATGTGTGCTTTGGCCTCTGATGTAGTTTCTTTTTGTCCATGTTTTACGCTGTTAACTTGATTTTGCATCTTGCTATTGAAATCTGCCGGCCCCTTGCTCCCTTCTGTGGAATCTATGATGCTAGTGATATCAGGGCAAGGATTAAATTTTAACTTCCGCTCCGTCCTCTTTGATACGCTATTCACATGAGCATAGAGGCTGATGGTTGTGATAATGGCTGCTCTTGCCTGAGGGGCATCTGCTACAAACAGGAAGTGTATCACTTGTTCAAATCCTCCTTTGGATAGCAATTGGTGACGACTGAAGGAGCCACTGAAATTTTCAAAAATATTTTCATGTAAGTAAAAGTTGCGCATAAAGGTCTTTGATTCAATAAAAGACAAAAAATCTATACCATTGATATAAGTACTATTACTTTATCTTATTTAGTAGAGAAAAAAATCTAAGTATGATATTAAAACTGTTTACACAAATAGAATGCTGGTTGTTTTGGGCACATGAGGGGGTCACAAAAAGACGGGCTGTCTCCCCCTCTATGCTTGTCGTCCTTGCCAGTGCGGGGGTTACTATCTGTGTCTGCTAAGGCTCTGCTGAGATTGAAGAGGGATAGAGAGTCGTCGTCGAATGTTCAATCCATGTATATCATCATATTTAACACTTTGACTTAGTTGGTTTTGGATATGCAGGGGATTAGCACACTGTACCCTAGGTAGATGGTGGGGTTGCCACCTTGAGGCCCCTACTGGGCCTTGTTATTTTCTGTCAGGGTTAGCTCCCTTAGTCTTTGGTCAACTAAGACCCGCCTGCAAGGCAGCAGGAGACTTTGGTGGGCGGGGCCGCCTAATCCTCATATTGGTGCTTACCTGTCCACTGCCCGGCCCAGTCAAACTTATTTCTACAATTTTTTTTTGAATGACATCATTCATAGCAAAAATATACATACAATGTGAGCTTCATGAAACCTGCACAATGGGATATGAATTCTTTTGAACAATGTGAAATTTTTGTAAATTTTCAAGATCACGTACAAAATTTCTTTAAGATATAATTAAAATGCATTCTTGGCCGATTAGAAGTGAAAGTACTGATACTGTATGCCGAGTGAGTGTCAATCATTTGAGTCATGTGGTGAAGGCTTTAAGGTTTTAGTGGTTTTTTCTGTTACATTTATGTGTGGATTATCTGAGGATTTAGGTTAAGTTAATTGAATTGTTTTAATGAGTCGTATGGTAAATGTATTATATTATTCATTTTTATCATTTCCCCTGCACAGAAAAGAAGGATACCTGGAAGAAATACTTGCAAACAAAGAGACCAGAGGATAGGATAGATTACATGAGTAAAAGAATTATCGCCAAAGACGAAGTTAGGAAAGCAAAACAGGAACAGTGGGAAGAGTTTGGACAAAGATTTCAAGACAGCTTTCAAGGAAATCAAAAGCTGTTCTGGGGAGCAATGAAGAGCATGAGAAAGACAAAAGCATGCCCAATACGACAAATTAAGAACTCCAAAGAAGAGATAATGAAAGGAGACAGTGAAATCATGGAAACGTGGAAAAAGTCTTTTCAACAATTACATAATCCCTCCAGAACATATGAAACAAGGAGTACAGATCAATTATTAAGAGTAACAAGTAATCCAGATGAGACAATTGAAGGTGTAGATATCTCAATGGAAGAAGTCCAAACAGCTATAAGAAAAGTGAAATTAGGCAGATGGCATACAAACTAAGATAGAAATAAATCAACTGAGATGGTTTGGGTATGTAAACAGAATGAATGACACTAGAATAGCTAAATCAGTGTACGGTGCTAAAACTCAAGGTAAAAGTAAAAGACCAAAAGGCAAACCTCGGAGAAAGTGGGAAGAAGATATAAAAAGAGGCATTAATGCAAAAAGAAATTTAACTTCACGGAAGGAAACAGAAAATGTCAGGACACGGCAGCCTGAGAAAGACCATTTAAGGCATCTAAACCCATACACCAGAAGGTAGAATGTGAGCTGATAAAGAAAGAAAGACGTCGGATTGGGACAATATCCCGAAAAATTGAATATTTATGATATAACACTGTCAAGTGGCAAAATTATGAACTGACAATTAGACAATAGATTTAGTCCAAACAGAGTAAAACTAAATAGGGCACCTTTTGTGAGTTAAAACTGCTACCGATTTACAGCTTGGATCATTGACATTAGCAGTCTGTCAACATATCCCAAAAGCGTTGACATTTTAAAAACATTTCAAGACATGTTCAAGATTTCCTTACTCAATAGTAATCTTCAAACAGGCAACTGTCTTACAACTAAAATATCCCACAATAAGCAACTCATCTTAAAACTAACATATCCCAAAATAAGCAACTCATCTTAAAACCAACACATCCCACAATAAGCAACTCATCTTAAAACTAACATATCCCAAATTGCGACTCATCTTAAAATAACATATCCCACAATAAGCAACTCATCTTAAAACCAACATATCCCACAATAAGCAACTCATCTTAAAACTAACATATCCCACAATAAGCAACTCATCTTAAAACTAACATATCCCACAATAAGCAACTCATCTTAAAACTAACATATCCCACAATAAGCAACTCATCTTAAAACCAACATATCCCACAATAAGCAACTCATCTAAAAACTAACATATCCCACAATAAGCAACTCATCTTAAAACCAAAATATCCCAAAATAAGCAACTCATCTTAAAACCAAATATCCCAAAATAAGCAAATCATCTTAAAACCAAAATAAATAAGCAACTCATCTTAAAACCAAAATATCCCACAGTAAGCAACTTATCTTAAAACCAAAATATCCCACAGTAAGCAACTTATCTTAAAACCAAAATATCCCATAGTAAGCAACTTATCTTACAAACAAAATATCCCAAAATAAGCAACTTATCTTAAAACTAAAATATCCTGAAATAAGCAAATGTATTACAAACAAAATGGTCAGTTCACTAACCAAGCTAGTGAGAGATTTTTGCAACGAAAACATGCAGTTCACTTACCAGGCAATCAGCATATGCAGAAGGCTAACTACACATTGTAGCTTGTCTTGATCAGATCCACGAGCCAAAATGTGTTTCACTTCACCATCTCCATATCTTGACAAAGCCAGAGAAGACAACATGCGCAGCAAGCGCATACCCATCTGGATTTGTACTTTCTTCCTATTTGAATCAGTCCTGTAGATCACACCCCCATGGGCAGAGGAGCCATCGTGAGCCGACTGACTTTCCACAGAGAGCCTGGGATGACGTCTAAACAAGGTATCTGGAGAGGGCTTGGACGTCATCAGACTGTAGGCATCATTGCCAAACTCAAATTCCAATCTCTGACCAAATTCTGATGTCTGAGAACCAACAGTGTCTGAGTTCTGAGATGACAAAATGATATCATCCAAATCTATCCGTCGATTTTGGCTATCCCCAGACTGGGAGGTGAAGAGGGTGGCAGGAAAGGAGCCATCAGGGTCCTGTATGAGACACCTGACAATGAGGGCTGGGCCCTGAATGAGGAGAAGTGGCTGAAAACACAACGGGTTGCTACAAACTCGACTCAGCAACCGGAAACAGCGTTCAAATGGATTGGAAGCCAGGCTGAGATAGCACAAAAGGGTGCGGAAAACCTGTGGCTGGACCAAATACTGGGATGGGTTGCTTTGTATAGATATCCTTGACAACAATATCATGATGTTAGACTCACTTGTTCGCAAAATGCTCTTGAGTCGCTCTCTACTGTTACTGTTCGATGTAGGGACCTCTGCATTATTGGTTTGAATTTGGGGATGGTTGTTTTGTCTGAAAGATGAAAGGCTATCAGAGTCATCTCTGACAGGTGTCTTTGACTGATCAGATACCAGGTTGAATGGTTTTGATACCTTTGTATTATTTGTTTCTTGATTTGTCCAGAAACCATGATAAGGAGATCTGAACAGTCTTGGACTTGCAAGCGAAGACAAACCATGCCTTGCGAAGGGAGATGATGAAGGGTTTGGAGAAAGTGATCCAAGAGGAAAATGTGAAATTCTCTGAGGAGAATTTCCTGCTGATCTTGTGGGTTGCTTCCACCAGTTTTTGTAGAATGGATGAGATATGATTTGACCCTTTATCTCAACTACAGTATCTTTTTCACTCACTCTCTCTTGGGAGAAGTATCAAATAAGCCTTCACTTTCTGATTCAGCAGATATTTTCCTCTTCTTTTCGGAGAGTTCCTCAACTGACAGCAGGCTTGAGTCCTCAAATTTCCTCTTCTTTAAAAACTTTTTGTCATGATCACTATCAATATCACAGTACTTTTGTCCTGTATCTAATTCAGAACCAACATTTGTTGATGAAGATGGTGAGGAGAGACTTCTTTTGAGGTTAATTACATGTTTTGGCCTAAAAGTATAGAATAAGTTAGTTCATGAGAAGATGATTTATGCGAGTTATGGGGATTGACAGTCAGCTGGCTTAAATCCTCTAAATTTTTAAGGTCATTTTTTGCTTCTGAATTCTCCTCTTCTTCTTCCATTACATCATCTTCCTCTGAAGCTGAATAGATCAATTCTTCTTCTTGAGACAAAGGCACAACAGAAAACTGATATCGTTCCAGTGGCACCTCCTCTCTGGGAACAGGGAACTCTCTTTGCACAGGAACAGAGGAACCGATCAAAGCTGTGTTTTTCTTGACTAGAGTCTGATACAATAGAATTTTGTTCATGCGTGTCAGACTGACTTAATAGAGACATTTGGGAATTAAATATTGGACTTTGTCGATCAGGATCTTCACTGTATGACACCTGAGGAGGGGACGTCGGAAAAGTAATGCTGAAAGGACTAAGGGGAACTTGCAGGTTTGAGGATGTGCTGCTTTCAGGTAAATCATTTGAAGAGCTGTACAGCCCATTATCATCGATGGGACTTAACCTTTCAGAGCTGGCTGGAGACCATGCAGGACTTCCTTGAGATGAGCCCTGACCTCTGCTACCAGGAGATGAAGCATAAGGATAGATAGAGTGCTTTAGAGAAGACCCAAAGTTATAAGCCGGGGAGTAAGCAGGAGAGTAGTAGGATGCTCCTCCACTAAAGGGACTGTAAGGAGCCTGATCTTGATTCTCTGTGGCAGGACATAGGGTGTGGAATGGGCTTACATTGGCCCCGGTATTCTCTGAGCCAAATGATTTACAAGTCACGCCAGAAGAATAGTTGTCTATTCTCCACGACGACTGCTCAAGTTGATAAGTGGGGCTGTTAATGCTGAAGATGTGTTTTGAGCTTGAGGCTTGGGGTCTTTCAGGATTAGCCACAATGCCCTTAACTTCATCATCTAACTCTTCAATAGGAAATGTATCCTCTACTTGATTTTCAATTAAGTCAGGCCTTTCTGAAACATTTTTATCAGCTGATTGTATATTTTCCATTGAAGCCTCTAAGGATGATAGTGTAACAGTTTGTTCCTCCATAGATTCTTTTTCTCCGTTAGGAATGTCTGTTTGATGCTCCTCTATGCATCCAGTGGGTCTACTACTTTTGTCTTCTACCTCCATCACTTCTAGTATGTCTTGTCCTGACAGAGAGGCCAAAATATTGGTTTCTTTATCCAAATCTTCATTGATGATTTCAAAAGAACTTACCCGCTGTAAATGACTCGTCAAAACATTGACCAAATCTAATTCTATCAGTCTCATCATCCACGTCTCTTCATATAGAAAGTTTACTAATGAGCTGATGAGTCTATCATGCAACACTGAAAAATCTGTTTCTCTTGGTTTCATCCTTTTCCCAATATTCAAATACGAGATAAAGAGTTCCAAGGCATCAGCACTGTGCAGTTTTGTACGATTCACTGCCTCTCTTGAACACAAACACAAAGCATTCAAAACAGACACAAGGTTCAATTTACTTTCACTTTTCCTCATTTCCCTCATGTATAAGCTGATAGCACCAGCATTTCCCAAGGAAGGCCTAAGGTTACCGTGATCTGTTAGTCGTAGAATTATAGAAAAGGCAGCAAAGGCTGTCTGTTTATCTGAATCTTCAGCCAGGATCACCAGCTCTTCCAAAACATTGGCAGCAAGGACTTCCTCAGCAAATGCAGCACAGCATCTAAAAAATAGTATAAATGAATGAATCATTTAAATATATCATTTGAGTACAATTTATACTCTTTAAAAAATTCAGCTGCTGGAAATATTTTATAACAATGATTTCATATTAAGCAATTGCACTTTGTGATTGATTTATCAATGATTATCTCATTTATCAATTCATCTGATCCTGAAAATGTGATTACAAGAATCGGACATTGCGGTATACATCTTCTCTGCCCTAGTTGAAAATGACAAAGAAAGCCCTGGTGTAAATTGCTGACCTTCTTAGCCAGACTCCACAGATACAACTCCAAACACGAAAGTGCCATTGAAATATCTCTGAAAAATTATTGACTAATCTTACGTACATCTAAAAAGACTTGAGAAGTGTAAAGCAGATGAAATCATGAAAGTGTATCAAACCAAAACAGTTGGCATAAAAATTAAGATAGAAATAAACCATCTCAGATGGTTTAGGCATCTAAAAAGAATGAATGATAAGAAAATAGCTAAAAATCAGTGCTAAAACCCAAGTTAAAAGACCAAAAGGCAGACCTCGGAGAAAGTGGGTTTTTTTGTTTCATTGAAATTTACCCAATCCACCTTTACGGTCATCTCAGGATGAATTAAGAGGAAGCAGCAAGATGGAGCATAAGGGAAAGAAGGAAAGGAAAGAAATAAGACCTACCTGCAGCGCCCAAAAGAAGATATAAAAGAGGCAGTGAAGCAAAGAATTTTAACCTTTACAAAAGGAAACAGAAAATGTCAGGACAGGCTAGTCTGGAGAAAGATAATTTCAGGCATCTAAACCCATACACTGGAAAAAAAGAATGGAAACTGATAAAGAAAGAAGAAAGAACTAAATTTGATTGCTTGTCTCTTGCTTTGTGTCAAATACCACTCATGTGTGCACAAAAAAGTTAAATATGCAGGCGCTAAGATAAAAAATGTCTCGGCCGCTATAGCAAACATTCATAATCAGTTAAATGAGTTAAAAGTAATATATTGCAGGAAGTAATGTACACATTAGAGATCTTGTAGATATTCTAAACTGTTAACAAAAAGGTCAAAAAGTGAATGGTAATAAAAACTATAGCGATTAACTCAAATAAAAAGAAATGACATCACAGTAGACAGATAGTCAATCAAGAAAAATAATTGCAAAGCTGAGGCACAGAGGACTAAGTAAAACAGAATGTGGCAATAAAAATGTAAGGTTTCTTCTGGCCTTCCTCAATAAATGATTTATTGAGTACGGGTGCACTACATCAAACTGTCACTCTCAAGTCCTGTACTGCCAAGTCCACATTGCTTCAATTTAGTATTTAGTCTGGTCGCATTTACCTCAGAGAAGTCATGTCATTAAGGATCTGCAATGACTTCTGAATCAACTTCTTGTTTTCCTTCTTCAGCACAGACGCTGCAGCCGACAAGGCCATGCTTTCTTCTACCAGTTTCTTGATGTTTTCATTTGAATGACCTAGAATTCTTAAACAAATGAGGAAAAACAAACTTCATTTTTCCATGGATATGAAGAGCTTATTGGCTTGTTTCGTTGCAACTCAACCCATTAACCATACTCCATGATTTCAGGGTGAATTGAGAAAAGTAAGCAAGATGAAGGATGTGTCAAAGCGTGAAATGGAAAAACTAGGACCTCCCAGGGCACTCAAAAACCGTATACATGTAACGAAGAAAAACAAAAGTCACACAGAGAGACACATATTTTGAATTTGGAAGCTGCAAAGAGCTGAGAGAAAGAGAGAGAGAAAGAGAAGAGAGAGAGAGAGAGAGAGAGAGAGAGAGAGAGAGAGAGAGAGAGAGAGAGAGAGAGAGAGAGAGAGAGAGAGAGAGAGAGAGAGAGAGAGAGATGAAGAGAGAGAGAGAGAGAGAGAGAGAGAGAGAGAGATGAAGAGATGAAGAGAGAGAGAGATGAAGAGAGAAGAGAGAGAGAGAGAGAGAGAGAGAGAGAGAGAGAGAGAGAGAGAGAGAGAGAGAGAGAGAGAGAGAGATATTCAGAGTATGTATGTGTGTGTGTGTGTAAAAGAGAGACATAGAGAACCTGTTTCATAATAATTCCTCTTTTCCACCATATGTGTTGGTCTCAGGTGAATTAAGAAGAAATAGCAGAGTCAGATACATAGAAACACGAGAAATAACAGAAGAGAGACAAAGACAGAGTTGGTGTTGTCAAACAATTTTCAAATGTTTTTGTATTGACAATGATTACTTCTTCCGTCTCTATCAAAGCGGTGCTGGATCCCTTCAATTAAAAATAACTCAGAAGATCCCACTTATCTAGTTAAGGAAGGAATTACTTCTAGCATGCTGCTTTAAAATTGGAGGAACGGAGGATAACAATTAAAGAAAAGTACCCCCCCCCCCCCCCAACCCTGCATTAAATCATAGTTTTTTGTCAGAACAAACACAAGCAAACTGCTCCAAGATACTATTTAACAACTAGCATTAGCAACAAGAAGCCTGATGTAAAATCAAAAGACTTGAGACAATATCCTATTAAAGATTAAATTCTCAACAAAGAGAGTTGGCAATGAAGAAAACAACCATATCATTGTGATTAGGCTTGTCAACTAGTGATCATGTTCCAATTATGGCAACAAATTCAAATTAAATGTGATGACAAATTTCACATTACATAACACCTAAAAGCGCAATGTTTGAAATACATTTCTACCTTAGCAAAAGAGTTCAGAGTACCTCAAATTTTCAAGTGAGTAACAAATTCTTTGACAGTATCATAGCAGCTATTTTTTTTTCTTTCAATCACATCATTCAATACAAAGTACATATGGGAAGGTTGAACACATGAAATTAATGTTGGCCTATGAACTAAAAGCAAAAGAACACAAAGCTTCTTTGAAAGTTTACCTTATGGATCTCAGGTATGTAGAAATGCATTTTTTATCTTCAGTCTCCATCAGCCTTTTTGCTACAAAAACAGGAAATTTCAACTTGAAAATGGCATCACAGTTTGCCGGGTGCTGGGCCAGGTTTGAAATAGCCCTCACACCTCGGTTATGTATACTTTCTTGCTCTGACATCATAACAACTTCAGCTGAAATACACAAAAGCAGTTATATGGTTTCGCATTACATCAGTTATGTAATCCACACTACATCCTTAACTAGTTGTTTTGCTTTTGAAAAGACTAAGCCGAAACCATGCTGTAGACAGTGTAACAGTCTGAGAGACTGAAAATGTCTGAAATATTTCAGATAAACGTACATTCTGAATATTTCACACAACTGGCATTAATTTGATTCGCAGATTTTCCAAATAATTATGGTTCAAAGTGAAGAAAAACATTTGTAGCCAGTATAGTAACCACTGCTTAAAAGAACACAACGGACAAATTAATATTATTTCATTTGACAGAATTCTTTTCTTTAAGTCATTAATGAAAAGAATGCCACACCAGTTATAGGAATGATTTCCTTTTCCCTTCTACCCATTATTATCACCATCTTTCCTTTCTTGATTATTCTCCTCTCTATTCGTCCCCCCCCCCCCCCTCTTTCTTCCTCCTTTCTATTTTTCTTCTGACTTCACACTGTGTGATGCCTGAAAAAGTGTGTAGATTTAGATATTCCTCATTTGTTGTTTGACGAAGGGTTATGCCCGAAACATCATGTGTTTGTTCTGAGTTGTCACTTATTGTCGTTTGTCACTTTTGACTTCACTCCAATGTGGCTCCTTTGTGTTATATTGTTATAGATCAAGGTGTTTGATTACAAGCAAAACAAATTACAAGAGGACTTCTCATGATCTGTATTTGAGGTTTCCTATTTAAAATAATCTGAAAATATGGACTTTCAGACAAGCTGAATGTAATTTTATTACAAATTGGTTTAGGCATTGTTGTTTGGAGAAAGACGTTGTCCAAAAAAAGAGGGATTATTGTTACCATTATTTACGTTTCGATTGTCCCTTACATCTCTCGAAGAGTACATCTACCTGTTTACTTTCGTTGGCATTCTTTCATTTCTAATAATATTAAAAATTATTTAAACTTCTTTTGAAGTTTTGCATATTATTCTTGCTTTTTCCTTCTGTACAATTATTTTGCTTTATTTTCATTGGTTTTAACCCTATTGACAGCGACTTTTTTTTATTCATGAGCAAATTTCACTCCACCTTATTCATGTATAATTAATGACATATTTCTTTCTCGAAATCTTTAATACACTAACATATTGTGGTGCAAAAACTCCACCCTAGTCTATCGTTATTGGCCTATTCTCTAGTCTCCCAAAACTGTAATTCTGTTTGGAGATCCAGCTATCAATTCTAAACTCTGGTTAGTTCCTGTTCTTCTACCCCTGAAAATATGACAACTCAGAGGACAGTATATCTATAGTTCGTCAGTGCATTTCACTTCGACAGTCAAGTCGTTGCGTCACAGTGAACAGCTGCTGGAATACATTAGCCAGCTGGGAAGAGTATGTGATGCAAGTCAGAATTCATTTATGTTTGGGATTGAAAAGAGAAGATAAATGATAATATAACTATGAAATTGACCAAGAAATAATTAAATCATTTGAGTTCAAAGAAATTTTTTTAATTTTACATCTACGTATTTCTTTATCGCAAAATTCTTATTCTCGTCCAATTTTGGTAAGACTTGGACTGAAATTATTGTGATCGAAGATACAGTTCATTTATCTACTTTAGACGTGACGCAATGAATTTCATGATTTTGTACTGAACTGTATTAAATACCAAGGAAGGAGTGAACTGTTTGCAGGACACAACGCACCTCACCTTGCTGGTTTCCTCTCCTCCATGGCCATCTGGATTTAAGCAACAGTTTCTCATCGGCCACATTCCCATAAGGACTCTTGCCTCAGGCAATCTCAAGATCAAATATGCCAACAAGTTTACGGCAGTTGCTCATGAGATTTTGTTGGTAGGGTTACGTTTTATGAATTACATTATTTTACAAATCCCTTACGTTCAAAATTTTCGTTTTGCACTTCAGCAGAGCATATTTTAGAAATCGCCATTCAAGCTGATACGAAGATTGGGAATTTTGGACAAGAAATAACGGATACAAACACTTTACAAATCCTTCGGAAAATGTGTCTCCTGTGTAAAATCTATAATCATCAACCCTTTTGATGAATCAAAGATAAATTTCAATGCTTTAATGCAATGATAGATGAACCACAAAACCAATTCAGAGAAATCAAAAACGTGAAAATTTCACAAATCTACATACGTCATTACTGCCATAGTAGTGAAATTGCTGTCATTTTGATGTTGGTGATTGGCTCAAGAGTGTTAGGCAACTATTCAGATGTCTCCGTCTATTTCGGGTGGCTTCAAGCACTCTCCGCTTAAAGGATTAACGGGCATATTTTCCAAAGAAAAGGCTATTCACAACTTTTGGGAACTCTTAATTTCGAAATACTCAGAGGAAATTGAACAGCGGAAGCAAAGTTTACGGTTCGTTCAACGACTCAATTTATTGGCTTATATCCATATTTTATCTGTGACTAGAATAAATCCATGTGGAATGCATGACTCAATGTACTAGACTAAATCCATGTGGAGTTCATTACTCAATGTACTAGACTACATCCATGTGGAATCCATGACTCGATGTACTAGACTAAATCCATGTGAAATCCATGACTCAATGTAGTAGACTAAATCCATATGGAATCCATGACTCAATGTAGTAGACTAAATCCATGTGGAATCCATGACTCAATGAACTGGACTAAATCCATGACTCAATGTACTGGACTAAATCCACGTGGAATCCCTGATTCAATGTACTAGACTAAACCCATGATTCAATGTACTGGGATGAATCTATATGGAATCCATGTCTCAATGTACTGGACTTAATCCATGTGCAATCCATAACTCAATGTACTGGACTAAATCCATGTGGAATACATGACTCAATGTACTGGACTAAATCCATGTGGAATACATAACTCAATGTACTGGACTAAATCCATGTGGAATACATAACTCAATGTACTGGACTAAATCCATGTGGAATACATAACTCAATGTACTGGACTAAATCCATGTGCAATCCATAACTCAATGTACTGGACTAAATCCATGTGGAATACATGACTCAATGTACTGGACTAAACCCATGATTCAATGTACTGGGATGAATCTATATGGAATCCATGTCTCAATGTACTGGATCAAATCCATGTGGAATTCATGACTCAATGTACTGAACTAAATCCATGTGGAATCCCTGATTCAATGTACTAGACTAAATCCATGATTCAATGAACTGGGATGAATCTATATGGAATCCATGTCTCAAAGTACTGGACTAAATCCATGTGGAATACATGACTCAATGTACTGGACTAAATCCATGTGGAATACATGACTCAATGTACTGGACTAAATCCATGTGGAATACATGTCTCAAAGTACTGGACTAAATCCATGTGGAATACATGACTCAATGTACTGGACTAAATCCATGTGGAATACATGACTCGATGTACTGGACTAAATCCATATTGAATTTGTGACTCAACATACTGGACTATATCCATGTTCAATCAGTGAATCAACATACTAGACTATATCCATGTTCAAACAGTGATTCAACATACTGAACTATATCCATGTTCAATCAGTGATTCAACATATTAGACTATATCCATGTTCAATCAGTGATTCAACATACTAGACTATATCCATGTTCAATCAGTGATTCAACATATTGGACTATATCCATGTTCAAGCAGTGATTCAACATACTGGACTATATCCATGTTCAATCAGTGATTCAACATACTGGACTATATCCATGTTCAATCAGTGACTCAACATGCTACACTATATACATGTTCAATAAGTGACTCAATATGCTGGACCATGTTCCCATTTTTCCATTGATAAACTAGAGAACTTAAAAGAGTGTCAGTGCCTTAGAAACATCACATTTTCTTTCACAAAAATACAATTGCATGTATTTGTTGACCACAGAATGACCATTAGAGAAGTTCTAAAAGGATATTATTTATTAATATAAAACATTCTCATAATACGTGTTTTTGAAATACTTTTTGTATTTGGTAAACATCTTTCTCAGATTTCTGACATATGTTTTTATATCTATCATAATTTGAGTAAGAAGAAAAGTAGCCCTGTGCAAGTGGATCTTTCAGACTGGACAATTCGTTCCAGATCTCTTTTTGTCTCAGGAGACAATTCAGGAATTTAATCAGTACGAGTGAACTAGCAAGACAACAATTTTTTTTTTTTGTATTGCCTTCCATTAGGATATACTATAGTCAGCTATGAACAATTAATCATATTCATAAACTCACCAATGGTGGCTAGTCCATTACAAGCAACCACCTGTAAAAATAAGTTAAAAATCAAATCATAAAAAAAGCACAAAACAACAAAATAACAGCAATGCAGATCAACATTTCCTACCATACCATTTAAGACTCATATCAAATGCTAGATGTTTAAGAAAAAAAGACACGAGTATGAATTTCACTACGTTGTACCAAAAGTATAATCAATAGTATTTTAAAAAATCATAATCTTGATTTAAGAAGCATGCTGGACATACATGTATGTACATATCATATTTGATGCCATCCAGGAAGCGCACTGGACATAAATGTGTACGTTTTTCTTTATGTTTTCCTGTCCAGCCTCTCATTTTCAACAGTACATTTTGTAGAAAACTTCACTTGGTCTTTTATTTCACGCTTTTTGTAATTAACCATTTTGTAAACAATAAATTGAAGATTGTCAGCATTGTTTCCGAAACAGATTTTGACATTGTATAGTAATGACCTGGATAGTAGACAGGTAAGCACCTTTACGGGAGTAGATAATCCCGCCTCAGCGAGTCTCCTGCTGCCTTGCAGGTCGGTCTTAGCTGACCAAAGGCTAAGGGAATTAACCCTGACTGAAAACAACCTGCTGCCCTGAAGGTCGGTCTCGACCATGACAGAAAATAACAACCGGCTGCCTTGCAGGCTGGTCTTGAATGACCAAAGGCTAAGGGAGTTAACCCTCAAGGTGGCAAACCCCACTATCTACCTAGGGTACAGTGGGCTAATCCCCTGCTTATCCAAAACCAAACTGATTCGGAGAAATAAATGTAATATATCCGGCTTGACCGTTCAACATCGAAAATGGAAACGAACACAGAATGTGATTTTTGGAACATGCAATGTTAGGGCAATAAATGGAAAAGAGTTAGAAGTAGCTGAAGAAAGTAGATATTTTGACCATTACAGAAACAAAAGAAAAAAGGACAAGGAATAGAAAATGTAAAATCAAATAATATTTTAATCTTCTCAGGAGTAGATGTCAAAGATAGAGCTTGAGCAGGAGTAGGCCTCCTAGTGCATAAAAGGCATGAAAAGCTACTAGAAAGTTGGAAATTTATAAGCCCACAGCTATTAGAGATAAATTAAACGAAAAGGAAGAGAAATTAAATTATTAATAGCTTATGGACCAAACGAAGACGCCACCAAAGAAGAAATTGATAACTTGGAAAACCATTCACAAATAGCTGCAGAGAATCTTAAACCCAAACAGGAACTAATGCTTTTAGGAGATTTAAACACTATAGTAGGCAACAATGTAGAAACGTCAGGAGCAGTAATAGATAAAGAAGGAGAGACAACAACTTCTCCAAATGGAGGAGACTAATAGATTGTTGCCTAAAGAATAACATAAAAATGGCAAATATCTTTTTTCCTTCTAAAGATATCCACAAATATACAAGAGTAAATGAAGACAGGTGTGAAAAATCAATGATAGACTACATAATAGTTAGCAGCTCCCTTTTTTACAGTACATTGGATGCAAGAGTAAACAGAGGAGCAGAAATATTTAGTGATCATCACCTAGTGATTGTCAAAATGAGATTACTGACTGAAGAAAACAAACAGAAAAGGAAAGAGAAGAAAGCTACTTAACTCAAAATAGGGGAACTAAATAAATCAAAAAGTAAAACAGATATACAAAATCTGGATAAAAGATTTATCAGTGAAAGACAGATGGATCAGATGGATCTGAAGGATAGAACAATAGAAGAAAAAAGACAAATGTATAAAGAAACACTCCTCAATTGTACTGAAGAGGTCTGTGGTAGGAAACAAATTAAAGGATATAGGAAAAGAACAGCATGGTGGAATGAGAATGTCAAGACTAAGATCAAAGAAAAGAAGAATACTTGGAAGAAATACTTGCAAACAAAGACACCAGAGGATAGGATAAATTACGTGAGTAAAAGAACTATCGCCAAAGAGGAAGTTAGGAAAATAAAACAGAAACAGTGGGAAGAGTTTGGACAAAGGCTTCAAGAATGCTATCAAGGAAATCAAAAGCTGTTCTGGGGAGCAATGAAGTGCATGAGAAAGACCAAAGCATGCCCGATACGACAAATTGAGAACGCCAAAGGAGAAACAATGAAAGGACACCGAAATCATGGAAATGTGGAGAAAGTATTTTCACCAATTACATAATCCCTCCAGAACATATGAAACAAGGAGTACAGATCAATTATTAAGATTATTATGTAGATATCTCAATGGAAGAAATCCAAACAGCTATAGGAAAAGTGAATCTAGGAAAGGCCTCAGGCGCAAATCAAGTTTATCCAGAAATGATTAAAAACCAAAGGAAGTCAAATCAGGTGCCAGACGACTGGAAGAAGGGAATGGTAGTACCAATACACAAGAAAGGATCAACTATGGAATGGCCAAACTATAGAGGATATCACTACTTAGTATACCAGGAAAAGTGTATGCCAGGATTCTGGAAATGACACTAAGGAAAAAGAGTAGAGGATCAAATTGAAGAACACCAGAGTGGATTTAGACCAGGAAGAAGTGTACAAGACCACATATTTCCAATTAGACAAATAATAGAAAAATTCCTTAAGAGAAACATTGACTTACACATGTGTTTTATTGACTTAGAAAAGGCATTTGACACTATGGCATTCCTTAAAAGAACACAATGTAGAGCAAAATTTAATACAAGGCATCAGAAGTTTTTACAATAACGTGTGCAGTGACAGTATCTGAACAATTTTAGGAGTAAGATAGGGCTGTATCCTGTCCTCTTTTGTTTATCACATTAATGGATTCAGTCGCAAAGGCATCCTCACAAGTGTATGTAGGTATGTGGAAGCTCAAACCAGTAAATGTATCAATGCTTTCATTTGCTGATGATTTAGTTCTGTTTGAGTTAAGATTATCATATATTTCCTAATTACAATAATTACCTGTTCTCTGACATCTTCCTCCAGACATAAATTAGCTAAGATGCTCAAAGCAATGTCAATAGTTTTGGTGGCTTGTGTCTGGCTGTTTTCATTTCTTAGTAGCTGTATGAGCGTATCAATGCATCCACCTTGAACCAGTTGATTCACAGCCTCCTTTGATTTGATGAGAGTTGTCCTGAGCAAGATGAGTGCTCCATAACGAGCCTTGCCATGGCTAGATTTGAGCTCAGCAAGTGCTTTCATGCACTCTTTGTTCATAATGACAAAAGGAAACACTCAAATGCTAGATGTAGGAATGATGAAAAAAAGTTTTAAAATTTGGTTTGTCATGTGTAAGGTGTTATGATTGTGTTAGCATCAAAACAAAGATTGCATGGTAAATCTTGAGTATTGGAAAATATGAATATATATATATATATATACATTAGAAATACTTTAAACCGAAATTTTGGGGACCCTCTAAACCATTTTGGTTTAAAGGTATTTTGGTTTAAAGCAAGTTTCCTTTTTAGCGATGTTTTTAAAGGGGGGGTAACTATGTTTGGATTGGGTTGTTTCCCTTTTGTTAATGTTGATGAATAAAGAGGTCCTCTTGGTGACCATAATAATAATGTAATTGTTTTGATTGTTGGATTGTTGTTGTTGTTTTGTTTTGTTTTTTTTGGGGGGGGTTTGTGCGTTTGGGTTTTTTTTGTGGGTTTTTTTGTTTTATTTTTATTTTTCCCATTCATACTCTCATTCACACTTAATACAAAATACAGATTTGCATCATCAGGTATTCATCTTTCATTCAGTCTCTTCATCTTTATTTCATTAAAACGAGAGAAAAAGGAAAATAGGAAAGGTGAGGGAAAGGGGTACAACTTATAAGGCTTTCTTGAAAAAGTTTGTTATAGATGTTTGGCGTGATTTTGAGACGGAGAGTCTATCCACGTAGACAAGTGAAACTTCGTTTCTTCACAAGCCTTTTGTAGCCTCTCCCTGTCCTTCAAAATGGTTGATAATGTTGAGTTCGGGAAGCCGTGCTTTTTACATATCTCCGTCTTGTTTAATTTCTTTTCGTCCACTTCCGAAAGAATATTGAGTTTAAACTCCAATGTGTATGCACAGTGCTTTCTTTTAGACATCTTTGACTGGCTGAATTAAAACTAAAAAAAACAAAAAACGATCAAAAGTTCTCATGATAGTGATAGTGATAAATGAATGATGCACAGCGACTGGGAGACCAAGTGAATGGAAATGAAACGCATCAATGCTAAACTCTACACACCCCTATCCCCGTGTTGAAAAAGGCCTAAAACAAAGCAGATACACACACACACACACATGCGCGCGAACACACATACCAACGAGTGCACACTTAAACGGCGTACCAATGCAAAGCTATCTACACTACACTTAGGCCTAGGCGTACACAATGACGAGTTATTGTGTACGCCTAGACTTAGGCCTTACCACATGCTTACAACACTATACACTTACCACGTGGGCAAGCAAGAACATCTCGCCTGCATGGTTCTACACCCCCAGCTCCCCTTCCCGTGCCAGTCCCCCGCTGTCTTCCATTTTCGCCGTCCAAGCGATGTGCGGTGATTGAAGGGTTTGACTACCACCCCCTCCCCCTCAGTTATGCTCTTTATTTCATATCGATAGGCATTACGTGTGACCAACTGTGACCCCTTTGCGGAATTATTGAAATTGAAGAGGATGAAACGAAAGAAAAAGGGGGAAAGTTGTTTCGGTTTAAAGACATTTGCGCTTAGAAGCATTTCGGTTTATCATACGAACTGATACAAAGACAAAGAAGAAACTTGTACAATTTATCAATTTCTTTGCGGTTCATCAACTTTTTCGGTTTAGCTTTTTTTCGCGGTTTTAAAGTATTTCTACTTTTATATATATATATATATATATATATACATATCATAACAGCGTTCCCATTCATTTTCAGAAACAAAATTCCAAGAGTTTTCCATGCAAAAAAAACATTTTCCAAGACTATGATCAGTGATCCGGGCAATGGACAGGTAAGCACCTGTACGGGAGTAGATGATCCCGCCCTCCACGAGTCTCCTGCTGCCTTGCAGACAAGTCTTGGCTGATAAAAGGCTAAGGGAGTTAACCCTGAAAGAAAACAACCTGCTGCCTTGCAGGTCAGTCTTGACTGACCAAAGGCTAAGGGAGTTAACCCTGACAGAAAATAACATGCTACCTTGCAGGCTGGTCATAAAGGCTAAGGGAGCCTTCAGCATGCTGCCTTGCAGGCTGGTCTTGAATGACTAAAGGCTAAGGGAGTTAACCCTGACAGAAAATAACAAGGCCCTGTAGGGGGCCTCAAGGTGGCAGCCCCACCATCTACCTAGGGTAAAGTGGGCTAATCCCCTACTTATCCAAAACAATCTGATTCAAAGTTATACATACAATGATATACCCGTCTTGAACTTTCGAAGACGACTCTGGAAAAGAACACGGAGTGTGATTTTTGGAACATGGAATGTTAGGGCAATTAATGGAAAGGAGTTAGAATTAGCTGAAGAAATGGAAAAAAATTCAAAGTAGACATTTTGGCTATTACAGAAACAAAGAAAAAAGGACAAGAAATAGAAAATGTAGGACCAAATCATACTTCAATCTTCTCAGGAGTAGAAGTCAAAGATAGAGCTAGAGCAAGAGTAGGCATCCTAATGCACAAAAGGCAAGAAATGCTACTAGAAAGTTGGAAATTTGTAAGCCCACGGCTATTAGAGGTAAATATTAAACCAAAAGGAAGAAAAATTAAATTACTAATAGCTTATGGACCAAACGAAGATGCCCCAAAGAAGAAAAAGATATCTTCGAAAATGATTTACAAATAGCTGCAGAGAATCTCAAACCCAAACAGGAATTAATGGTTTTAGGAAATTTAAACGCTAGAGTAGGCAACAATGTAGAAACATCAAGAGGAGTAATGGGTAAAGAAGGAGAGACAACAACTTCTCCAAATGGAGAGAGACTTATAGATTTTTGCCTAAAGAATAACATGAAAATAGTTTACACATTGTTTCCTCAAAAGATATCCACAAATATACAAGACTAAATGAAGACAGGTGTGAAAAGTCAATGATAGACTACATAATAGTTAGCAGCTCCCTTTTTTACAGTACAATGGATGCTAGAGTAAGCAGAGGAGCAGAACTATTTAGTGATCATCACCTAGTGATAGCCAAAATGAGATTATTAACTGAGGAAAACAAACAGAAAAGGAAAGAGAAGAAAGCTACTAAACTCAAAATAGAAGAACTAAATAATCCAATAGTAAAACAGATATACCAATCCAGGATAAAAAGATCTATCTGTGAAAGGCAGATGGATCTGAAGGAAAGCACAATAGAAGAAAAGTGGCAAATTATAAAGAAACACTCCTCAATTGTACTGAAGAGGTCTGTGGTAGGAAACAAATTAAAGGAGATGGAAAAAGGACAGCATGGTGGAATGAGAATGTCAAGACTAAGATCAAAGAAAAGAAGAATGCCTGGAAAAAATACTTGCAAACAAAGAGACCAGAGGATAGGATAAATTACGTGAGTAAAAGAACTATCGCAAAGAGGAAGTTAGGAAAGCAAAACAGGAACAGTGGGAAGAGTTTGGACAAAGACTTCAAGAAAGCTATCAAAGGAAATCAAAAGCTGTTCTGGGGAGCAATGAAAAAAGCACGAGAAAGACCAAAGCACGCCCAATACGATAAAATAAGAACGCCAAAGGAGAAATCGTGGAGAAAATATTTTCACGAATTACATAAGGTAGGTTTCACAAAATAGTCCATCCCTATTTCCCTCTTTTGTCAAAATGTACACGTTATATTTCTTACAAGTGTTACATACCATGTTAAAGCTTAGAACCTGAGGATTCCAGATATATATGACTTTAAAAGATAGTAAAGGACTGTGAAGCGAGTAAATTAGCTTTTAAAAGTCATGTTTTTCAGTCAAGGGGCATAACTGAAAATTCTAGGTCCAATGCCAGTGATGCAGTGTTACGCGGAACTGCACAGGTCTGTCGTAAAATGACGCCATAACTTAACCTAAATCGTGCATGCCCAGAACAATATTATTAGATCTATTATTTAAGTGCCGGTACCACCCATGTCCCAAAATCCAATAACTTTCCCGGTAGCCTACTCCATAACATTAATAACGTAGTGTAGCACCTACTGGGATATTTACCTATTAAAAAATACTTAAAATGTGTAATAAAAATCGCGACCCATGCTCCCGAAAATGAGTTCATCGGAAGATATGAAAGGTTTCCGTTTACTTTTTTCCGGAACGAAATATGACCGCTAGAAATAGAAGTCGACTTCCCTCAAGGCCGTCAAGATGGCATTGCTTCGCTACGATTGAAACTGAAATTACGTGTCTTCAACTTCAATTCTCTAAAAAATATATGTTTAGGCAGATTCTAGATCTGTGTGTCCCAATAAAACCCACACTATTGGGACACACTATTGGGACACGGGTCCGAATAATGACAGCCATATCTTAATTAGATCTAGATCTAAATCGATATAAAGAAAAGATAGATTTGGATTTAAAAATTAAAATAATTGAAAATGATGTTGAGTTCTTATTGGCATTAAAAGTTACGGGCGATCTCGGAGTTAAGGGTCCTAAATTTTTATTTTTTTCTAAGATTTATTTAATCTTTAAAATAAGATTTTTTAAGAATAACTTTAAAAATATTTTGTTTTCCAAAAATATATTTATTTCTCCAAGTTCAAGAAAAGTTACACAGGGTATTGCACTTTAATTTCATTTAGAATTTTCCCAAATGTGTTTCCGCCAGATGAAGCAAATGTGTCGTTTCTCCATCTCCATTCAAACTCCCGTAGGTAGCTGATGAAGTGATTGCGAGATGTGCCATGCATTCGGTTGATCTTCTTTGCATGAGACCAAAACGCTTCAATACTTTGTGTATGGGCCATGGGATCAGCAGGGTCGACAAAGTGTGACAAACTCCGACAAATTAAAATGTAGGATCAAACTCCGATAAAAATAATTTAGAACCCCAAACTCCGATATCGCCAAGTTAAGGAAGTCGATCTAGATCTAGATCTAGATAGATTAGATCTATATCTAAATCTATGTAAATTGTAATCTAGATCTGATCTATATCTAAATCTATGTAAATTGTAATCTAGATCTAGATCTAGATCTCTCACACTAGATCTAGAGCTTTTTTTTTTTTTCTATGTCAACATAGTTCTTTAACCAGAACTAGATCTAGATAGATCTAGATCTAGAGTCTACCGTTTCATACTTTTCACAAAGTTCAGAAAAGTGAACATTGACGAAACAGATTGTTTTGATCCACGGATGAGTAAAGCAGCCTCACTGTGGCACCGTGCAACAACAGCAATTTATAATGGTTATCATCTGAAACTACCTGTACTGAGATTTCCTAGGTTATCATGCACCTGAGCCAACACTCGACACCTCAGGTCGTCTGGGCTCTACACTCACGCAGCGACTGAACGTAGCTCAGCTGTGACTTGTGACTTGAAGGCATTGCGGTGAAGTGTGAAGCAGACTTGACAAGCAAGGGAGAAAACTCCGAAGAACATAAAAAAAATGCTTGTGGAATCCAAAATAGCTCAAGTTCGGAGATTGCCCGCTTCCGAGGCGAGTGCCCGCAATGAGCGAAGTGCGAAAACGCGAGGTAAACAAACCAGCAAGTTTAGTGACACATGTACATGTATGTCATTGTATTATTTTTGCCCACGTATGCAAATTCCGTCACTTCCACTTTCCTGGACATCATTTAATATGTGTCTATGTACACTTATTAAATTCATTACAACTCGAACTCTTTGTCCAAATGCCCAATTTGTTGGAATTTGTACAATACTTCTCAAAGCAGTTTATTAATTATATTGATACCTTAACCCGTTATTGATTAGTAAATTGTCATGATATTGTACCGCACTATCTTTTTGGGTTGATCCATGATTCATTTTTAAGAAAAACATTTAGCACAAATGAGCACTTCTGGCCTCTCCAGCACTGATTTATGAGCGTGGGGTGTGGCAACTCTCTCAGACGCCCGTGTTTGCTGTATATGTGGCTTATATATAAAAGAGGATGGGTTGCCAAGAAAATGAGATTGGCAGAGCCCGCTGCTTGGGACTGGTACACTGCTACACTTTATTCTTATCTTTATATTTCTTTCGCTTTTGTGAACATGTATTGCAATTCAGAGAATACTGAGATTCTAACAATGACAAACGTGATGAACAGAGATGACATTGATATCCATGTAGGCGCAAATGAG
>JAXRKP010000004.1:97500-105000 GCA_037039925.1 Doris montereyensis
CCGGTTATATTTCTTTTACTTCTCTGAATCAGGTTGTTTTGGATAAGCCAGGTATTAGCCCACTGTACCCTAGGTAGATGGTGGGGCTGCCACCTTGAGGCCCCCTACCAGGCCTTGTTATTTTCTGTCAGGGTTAATCCCTTAGCCTTTAGTCATTCAAGACTAGACTAAAGGCAGCAGGTTGTTATTTTCTGTCAGGTTTAACTCCCTGAGCCTTTAGCCATTCAAAGTAGCCTGCAAGGCAGCAGGTTGTTTTCTGTGAGGGTTAACTCCCTTAGCCTTTGGTCAACCAAGACCCGCCTGCAAGGCAGCAGAAGACTCGTGGAAGACGGGATCATCTACTACCGGTACAGGTGCTCACCTGTCCACTGCCCGGGAAATAAAAGCAGTACATAAAAATGCATCATGTAGCTAAAGAAGCGAATGAACTACATGTACGTAGAATGGATAAAAAATGTTTTACCTGATTGAAACATTATAACAAACTCGAAAAGTGCATGAAAGAAAACCAGAGCAGATAAATGGTTAAAGAATTTAAAAAATTTAAACCAACTCTTAGCGGATAATTTCAACCTCGTCTCGGAGTGAAAACAAAATATATTTTTAAAAAGTAAAACAATAAAAAAAACAATAACATACGCAGAGACATTTCTAGACAGGTGGAAACATACTTTGAGGAAATACACTCAAGTGTTCAACCAACATCTGAAGGCAAACAGCAAGATGAAACAGAAAACAAAAGATACGAGGAAGAAAATCAGAAATAAAATGGGTAATCAAATTTCTCAAGGATGAGAAAAGTCAAGGATTTGACAATGTACATGTAGATAGGGAAAAAAGCTGGCGGAGAAAAAGGTAAGACGTTTATTATAAATTGTAGAGAAACAAATTAATAGAAGGTGAACAATGTCCTGTTAAAAAGAAGAGAGCAATTTTCATCCCTTTACCAAAGAAGGTTGATCTACAGTTATGCACAAACTACTTTCTTTCTGTCTTTCTTTATCAGTTCCCACTCTACCTTCCGGGGTGTGGGTTCATACGACCAAAATGACCTTTCTACAGGCTGCCCTGTCCTGGCATTTTCTGTTTCGTTCCGTGAAAGATAAATTTCTTTGCTTTGATGCCTCTTTTATATCTTCTTCCCACTTTCTCTGAGATCTGCCTTTTGGTCTCTTACTTTGAATTTTAGCAATGTATACGGATGTAGCTACCGGTATTATATTGTCATTCATTCTGTTAACATGCCCAAACCATCTCAGTTGATTCATTTCTATCTTAGTTGTTATGCTATCTGCTGTGGTTTGATATCTTATTGCTGTGTTTCTGATTTTGTCTCTTTTAGTTTTCCCTACTACTCTTCTTAGATATTTCATTTCAGCTGCCTGTACTCTACTGTATTCCTTACTGTCTACGGTCCAAGTTTCACTGCCATAGAGGAGAGTAGGACAATAAACTGTGTTGTATATTGCCATTTTGTTTTTTGTTGACAATTTTTATTTACCTATAAATGTCTTTCCCAGATGGTTATATATTGCACTTGCCTTTTTGATTCTTTTGCTGATTTCTTCTCTTAGTTTCCCCCCTGAGTTAATCATCACTCCTAGGTAATTGTAGCTTTGAATTTGTTCTAAATTCTCCTGCCCAATGTAAGATTTTGTGTTTTGGCTTTCCTAGTTACTAGCAATGTTTTGATTTTCTTTGCATTTACTCTCATTCCCATGTTATCTAATTCATTATTCGTCATGTGTTCCAAGGTTGTCATAGCCGGGAGTGGGGAATGGTGATAAGCTCCCACTCCCTAATAAATGCTCTCAATGGCGTGCGTCTCAAACAGCCTCTGACAACTAAGTCCAACTCCTGGCGTGCTTGTTGCGGAACTGCTTTTACTGACAGGAAAAGGGGTGAAAGGTGGATCACTGGCACCTCAAAACCAGTTGCTTCGGGTAGGTGGAGCTCGTCAGTCTGGAAAGACCGTTCACCTAGGGGAAGGAAAACCCTTATTTCAAACCTTCGCTGTCTTGCGACCATATTCAGACATGGAAAAGGCTTCAGGAGTAAACCTCGAGGAAAAATCCGGAGTCGGAACCCCTAAGGCAGTGTGCCGTTGTATTAAACCCGTTCTGGCAGCTCCTGCAACGGCACTAGTCCCAAACTGTAGCGACCCTGTCATTCCTTCGGCCACATCAGTGACGTGGAGAGGGGGGCGCACTACATGGACAACAGTTTGTCCTCCATATCACAATCCCCAGGCTTACATTTGACCACATCACACATCAAAACCCCCTGCACTACACCTGGAGAGGACACTCCTGGCTTCGTCCTTGGCGTGGATACAACACGGGGGCGGAGCGACAGTTACCGGTTATAAGCTACTGCTCGATTGGCGTAGAGCACAGCGCCAGGGGTCGTTCTCGTCGGTGGGAGGGATCCTCGAGTCTCACTGGACAGCTACCGCCTGCCTTAAGCTGGGCAGCCCCCAGCCAGTAAGGTGCTGTCCCGCCAATCTGCCTTCTTCATTGGGTGCATGAAGATAAGGAGACATCCGACAAGCAGACTGCAACCTTCGCACCAGGCAACTCAAGATACATCAGAAGAAATCAGCCCTATAATTGGCCTGTTGGAACGTCCGGACTACGCTGACGGGCCTCTCAGAAGATCTCAAGGACATCAGCGATTCCAGAAAAACAGCCGTCATCAACGACGAGCTCAGAAGCTACATGTAGACATAGCTACCCTGCAGGAAACACGTCTGGCAGACTCATGAGCACTGAAGGAGAAGGACTATACATTCTACTGGCAGGGGAAGAGTTCCACCGAACCTCGTCAACATGGAGTGGGCTTTTCAGTGAGGAATAGCCTGCTGAATATGGTAGAACCAGGCAGCAATGGCTCCGAACGACTCCTTACTCTCCGCCTTAATACCACGACAGGCCCCGTCACCTAGTCAGCGTGTACGCCGCGACACTCTCTGCCACACAGGAAGCCAAGGATGAGTTCTACGACAAGCTCGCAACCACCATCAGCAACATCCGTGGGTTTCAACCACGACTCGTGGCCCTGTTGCCTCGGACAGTTTGGCATCGGCAAAATGAGCGACAACGGCCAGAGACTGCTGGAGCTATGCACATACTATAACCTGTGCATAGCCAACTCATTCTTCAAGACCAAGCCCCAACACAAGGTGTCCCGGAGATACCCACGCTCAAAGCATTGACACCAACTGGATCTCATCCTAGTCAGACGAACCAGCATTAAGAACATACTTCACACACGTTCGTATCATAGCGCGGATTGCGACACAGACCACTCTTTGGTGTGCTGCAAGATCAGGCTCCAACCCAAGAGGCTCCATCGCGGCAAGAAGCGAGGGAATCCTCATATGGATGTCAGCGAGATGAACCAGCCAGACCTCGTGGAGCAGTTTGCTGAGAGGTTCGAAATGGAAACCTCACTGACTGGAGCTTCTGCCGAGGAGAAATGGGGCACCCTGCGGAACACAATGCATCGCACTGCCTTGGCTATCTTTGGGAGAAAGACTTCAAAGTCCACGATTGGTTTGAGGCCAAGTCCGCCAAGATGACCCCGACATTGAAGCCAAGCGCGCTGCTCTAGCAGAGTACAAGTGGTCACCCAGCGAGGGAAATTTTCAGATTCTCCCGGGCTGCCAGGAGCAAAGTTCAACAGACTGCCAGACACTGCGCCAACGAATACTGGACAGAACTCAGCGAAACCATCCAAACAGCAGCAATCACCGGGAATATCAGATGGATGTAGGACGGTATCAAGACAGCAATGTGACCAGTGCAGAACAAGACCGCTCCCTCAAATCCACCAGTGGGGACGTCATCACAGACAAGGGGAAACAGATGGAAAGATGGGTGGAACACTATTCCGACCTCTACTCCAGACAGAATGCTGTGACGTCCGCAGCCCTCGATGCCATTGAATGTCTGATTGTCATGGAAGAGCTTCAGTGAACCCACATTAGAAGAACTTGGAAAGGCCATCAACAGTCTTGCCGCTGGGAAAGCCCCAGGCCCCGATGAGATTCCACCTGACCTGATCAAGCACTGCAAGACTACCCTTCTGCTTCCTTTGCATGAAGTCCTCTGTAAGTGCTGGAAAGAAGGTACCGTACCACAGGACTTGGGGGACACCAAGATCGTCACCCTCTACAAGAACAAAGAAGAGCAAAGCGACTGTAACAACTACAGAGGCATCTCGCTACTCAGCACAGTGGGCAAAGTCTTCGCTCGGGTGATCTTGGTCCGTCTGCAGAAACTTGCCAAACGGATCTAGCCAGAGTCACGGTGCGGTTTCCGTGCTAGAAGATCAACGGTGACATGATCTTCTTCCTCTGCCAGCTCCAGGAGAAATGTAGAGAACAGCAGATGCCCATGTACGCCGCTTTCATCGACCTCACCAAGGCCTTTGACCTCGCCAGCAGAGATGGCCTGTTCAGAATCCTGCCAAAGATTGGCTGCTCACCCAAACTGCAGAGCTTGGTCGAGCCCTTCCACAGAGACACGCAGGGGACTGTGTAATTGAACAGTATCACGTCTGAACCGTTCAACATCTGTAGTGGGGTCAAACAGGGATGTTTCCTCGCTCCCCTCTCTTTGGGATCTTCTTCGCCATGCTTCTAAAGCACGTATTTGACTCATCAAAGAAGGGATCTACTTGCGCGCTAGAGCAGACGGTAGACTTTTCAATCTTGCCCGCCTCAGAGTCAAGACAAAAGTACGTGAAGCCCTCATCAAAGACATGCTGTTTGCCGACAATGAAGCAGTAGCGACCCACACCCAGCGTGAACTTCAGACACTAATGGATCGGTTCTCCCAGGCCTGCAGAGACTTTGGGCTGACCATCAACCTGAAAAAGACCAACGTACTGGGACAAAGCACTGAAGCGCCACCAGCCATCACCATCAACGACTACGAGCTCCATACAGTCCATCAGTTCACGTACCTTGACTCCACCATCACAGACAACCTCTCCCTTGATATAGAGCTCGACAAGAGGATCGGGAAAGCAGATACGACCTTTACGCGCCTCACAACACGAGTATGGACCAATCCCAAGCTGAAAGTGAAGACCAAGATCGCAGTGTACAACGCCTGCGTCATCAGCACACTGATATACGGCAGTGAGACATGGACCACGTATGCCAGACAAGAAAGGCGTCTGAACTCCTTACACATGAGAAGCCTCCGCCGTATCCTGGAAATAATGTGGTAAGACAAAGTGCTCAATACGGACGTCCTGTCTCGTGCTGGACTGCCTAGCATGTTTACACTCCTGAGACAGCGCAGACTCCACCGCATGCCAGACGACCGCATCCCCAGGGACCTCCTGTACGGAGAGCTGGCCTCTGGAAGAAGACCCACCGGACGATCACAACTGCAGTACTGTGACGTCATGAAACGCGACATGAAGGCCATGGACATCAACACGGAGTCCTGGGCGAGCCTGGCAGCCGACGGTCGAGGTGGAGAGGAGCCCTGACTCAACATCTTAAAACAGGAGGAAAAGCTGACATTAGCGCCACAGAGGCGGGCCTGCAGAAAGCAAAGTGACAGCTTCAACAGGCCGCATACAGATTTCACATGCAGCCTCTGCAACAGAGATTGTCACTCCCGCATCGGTCTGTACAGCCACAGACGCCGGTGCTTCAGCCAAACAAACGAGGATACTACCCATGGTCAGCCATGACCGACGGAGGCCTACATATTCATTATGTTGATATTCGCCTGGTGATCCCTTTCTGATTTTCCAAACAGAACTAAATCATCAGCAAATGAAAGCATTGATACATTTACTGGTTTGAGCTTTCACATACCTACATTCATTTTCTTCATTTTTGAGGATGCCTTTGCGACTGAATCCATACATGTGATAAACCCTATCTTTCTTCTATACCTACATCAAATTCTTCACATACGTTTCCAGCTGCTACTGTCACTGCACATATTGGTTTATTGTAACAATCTTTTTATGGCTTCTATTTAATTTTGCTCTACATTATGTTCTATTAAGCAATGCCATAGTTCGTCCCTCCTCATATTGTCAAATGCCTTTTATAAGTCACTAAAACACAGGTGCAAGTCAATGTTTCTCTCAATGAATATTTCTATTATTTGTCTAATTGTAAATATGTGGTCTTGTACATTTCTTCCTGGTCTAAATCCATTCTCGTGTTCTTCAATCTGATCCTTTACTCTTTTCCTTAGTCTCATTTCCAGAATCCGGGCATACATTTTTCCTGGTACATTAAGTAGTAATATCCCTCTATAGTTTGAGCATTCCATAGTTGATCCTTTCTTGTGTATTCGTACTACCATTTCCTTCTTCCAGTCGTCTGGCATCTGTTTTGACTTCCATGCTTGTTCACATATTGCATATAGTACTTTGTCTGCCTCTCTCCCTTGGTTTTTAATCATATCTGGATAAACTTGATCTGCTCCTGAGGCCTTTCATAATTTCATTTTTGTTATAGCTGTTTGGATTTCTTCCATTGATGTATCTACATCTTCAGCTGTCTCATCTGAATTATTTGTTACTCTTACTAATTGATCTATACTCCTTGTTTAATATGTTCTGGAGGGATTATGTTATTGTTGAAAATACTTTCTCCTTGTTTCCATGATTTCGCTGTCTCCTTTCATTATTTCTCCTTTGGCATTCTTAATTTGTCGTATTGGGCATGCTTTGGTCTTTCTCATGCTCTTCATTGCCCCCAGAACAGCTTTTGATTTCCTTGATAGCTTTCTTGAAGTCTTTGTCCAAACTCTTCCCATTGTTCCTGTTTTGCTTTCCTGACTTCCTCTTTGGCGATAATTCTTTTACTCACGTAATATATGATGTCTGGTCTCTTTGTTTGCAAGTATTTCTTCCAGGCAGCCTTCTTTTCTTTGATCTTAGTCCTGACATTCGCATTCCAGCATGCTGTTCTTTTCTTATCTCCTTTAATTTGTTTCCTACCACAGACCTCTTCAGTAGAACTGAGAAGTGTTTCTTTATATTTTGTCTCTTTTCTTGGATTGTGCTAAATCTTCAGATCCATCTTCCTTTCACTGATAAAACTTTTTATCCTGGATTGGTATATCTGTTTACTATTGATATATTTAGTTCTTCTATTTTGAGTTAAGTAGCTTTCTTCTCTTTCCTTTTCTGTTTGTTTTCCTCAGTCAGTAATCTCATTTTGGCAATCACTAAATGATGATCACTGAATATTTTATGCCCTCTGTTTACTCTTGCATCCATTGTACTGTAAAAAGGGAGCTGGCAACTATTATGTAATCTGACTTTTTACATCTGTCATCATGAACCCTTGTATATTTGTGGATATCTTTATGAGGAAAAAAGGTGTTAACTATTTTCATGTTATTCTTTAGACAAACATCTATTAGTCTTTCTCCATTTGGGGAAATTGTTGTCCCTTCTTTACCTATTACTCTTCATGATGTTTCTACATTGTTGCCTACTGTAGCGTTACAATTT
>JAXRKP010000004.1:115000-167500 GCA_037039925.1 Doris montereyensis
AATACAAACAAAGACCACATCTTATTGAGAATCAGAGAACTCTCCAAACCAGATGCCCAAAGCGTTGCGTCACTAAATAAACGCCAGGATACCTCTGTTGACGGACCCAGGCAGTACTGCGTAACATTATGTCACTGGTACGCGGACAAGATTTTTCACAGTTGCGCCCCTTGACTGAAAGACATGACTTTAAAAAACTCATTTACTCACCTCACAGTGCTTTGCTGTCTCTTAAAGTCATATATATCTGGAATTCTCAGGTTCTAAGCTTTAACATAGTATAGTAACACTTGTAAGAAATATTTATATAACATTAAAATTTTGACAAAAGAGGGAAATAGAGATGGACCATTTTGTGAAACTTGCCATATTATTATTATTATTATTATTATTATGTTTAACTGTTGGACTTACATGATAATGCATTTCTACACAGAGGCCCCTCGTTTACGGGTACTGAAAATTCCGTCGGGGCTTGTCCCCAGTTTGATCTAGATACTTGATGTAGACATCTAGATTATATTCTAGATCTGACTGAGCTCTTTTATTAGAGAAAGAGTTCAATTAAATCTAGATATAATCCAGAATCTAGGTCTAGATCTTGACTAGCTGCATGTTATCATTATACTCTATATATATGTAGCCTAAGTCTTTTTATCCATACATACACACATCGTCAAAACAATGAATTGTGAGATGAGTGAGGATGAACATTTCCGAGCTAGAAAAAGAGGGAAGATAAAATATGAAGAGAAGGATATGAAAACTCTCTATAATATTTTTGATTCTAGATATATTAATATTATAATATATATAGCTACCTATGTAAAATACATAGGTACCAAAAGAAACAGAGCTAACCAAGAGGAAAGTAGAGGGAGAAATTCTGGAAGGAGCTCTGTAGTCTGGTATATCCAAGGGACATAACTGAAATGAATAAAGATTTGAGTTTGAGGGGGGGGGGGGGGGTGTTGTAGGAAAGAAATAGAAAGTCTGTTTTTGAAAAGTTACTTTCAGTTGTCGCAACTTTTCAGGATTGTATCAGATGTCTTTCGTCATTTCTGTCAATATTGTTTTGGCCACTTCCGCCAATCTGACATTGTGAGAGACTCAAGACAACAGACTGTTTAAATGAACGTGAGCAGTGCAAATGTCACTGACTGATAGCGGTTAGTGTGACATATCGGACGGATAAACCTTTCAATCAAATCAGACTGACTTTCGGTTGCTTATGTTGGGCATATTTCTAGACATGAAACTTGGTAGGGTTATCTAATTTGCATGGTACCACAGAGATTACTCTTTTTGAAATCTATCACAATTCCTGAAGGACACCCTCACCCCAGCACCCTCCCACATCTTCCTCATCAACCCCTAACCCCCAGCCTGCCCTCCCCATCCAACTAAAGGTTAGGCCCCTCTGGCATTTCATCCCAACGGTTGTGTTTTGACAGTACCTTGCAAAGATCCAAGTAATTATTTCAGGTGTCATTTCAAATACTCAAAAACAGAATATATACATATATATATATATATTATGTATATATATGTGTAAAACTAGACCCAAAAAAATCCCCATTTATTTAGATTCTCTTTTATCTGACCTGCTGGTTATTTGAAATTTTTCGAAGTCAAATGTTTGATAGAAAGTAAATCAACATAAATGTGATAAAAAAATTATTTTCTCTGTTAAATTTAGTAATAGTATTTAGTTGAATGCTGCTTACAAACCGCAAAATCTCTGGAATCTTTAAAAAGTCTGTAAAGTTTTCATTTGTTGATAAAATTATATTTCACTGTATGGGAATAATCAGTATCCTCTTTACAAAACGTATCACATGGAAAAGAATCTATTCGGGTAATAATTTCATTAAATAATTTCATGTTCAGTGACGGAGGCAGAGAGCGCCAGGTTGCGTGAAACCTTTCGGCGTGTAACTGCTGTGAATTCCACAATGTCTGATACTGTATTTGTGAGAGAAGTATTGTGGGATGGTGTGCCTCCAAACATTGCACAGGTAATTTGCATCTGTATGAATTTTTAAGCAAAATAGTCTGATTAATTAAAACGGTTAGAAATAAAGACTTATTAAATGTAAATGTATGTATATTTCTATCTTGTGATTTTTAAATCCGGGCAGCGGACAGGTACTGACCAAAAGGCAGATCCTCTACCTCTGAGAAAGTGGGAAGAATGTATAAAATAGGCATTAAAGCAAACAAATTTAACTTTCAGGGAAGAAAATAGAACATGTCAGGACAGCCTAGAGAAAGATCATTTTGGGCATTTAAACCCCTACACGGAAAGGTAGAATTGGAGCTGATAAAGAAGACAGCAAGAAAGATTTTTAACTCATTTAATCCAAACATGAGCGGTTGGAAAATATTTCACACATGCCGGTTGACGGCTGGCAGTAGTCCGTGAGGTAACAGCCAATATTGGTTATATGTAGAATACTAGAATAAATAAAAGCTGATTAAACTCTTCTTATTAGCCCCATAAGTGTTTTGTGAGCAGATGAGATCGAAATGTTGGTATAGAAACAACTTAATATAGATACCTAGTTCATCAAGTTTATCAACATCATAGTTGTCTGGCAAATTTTCATGGTTTGGCATCATGCATGTGTTCCTTTACTTTTTCACAATCCCTAAGCCTCTGAATCTATCGTATTGAAATTTAGAATATAATCCTCACTATTGCATTTACTACTTGATCAAGCAAATAAAATAATTCTTTTAGGCAACAAAATATGTTTCATAGAGGAGAGAAGATGTTTAAAACAATGTTCTTTTGCACGATTGCTGTTTATTAACTATTAATAATTTAATATGCTACAAAATGGTATCAATGTTTATTGCAAAGAAGAAAATAATTGTGTGTTAGGTAGAAATTAATTGCAAAGTAAAGAAGGGAATCAGGTTTGTTTGATGCCTGTCATATATATTCTGTCCATTCCTTTACAAAATTCTTATTCACAGTTAATTTATCGGGGGTATGGCGGAACATCAAAAGGGTTGTCCTACAAAGATTTACTGTGTGGTCTTGTGGTCCTTACGAAAGGGACAAGAGAAGAGAAACTTAAATGTAAGCTATTCTTTTTATTTCGATTGATCATATTCTCTATGGTTTTCCCTCAAAGTATTTGATTAAAAGTATAATGGTCATTTTGGATGATCACTGAAATCATTAAAAATAAGAATAATGAGGTATGTAAACTTATGATTCTCACTGCATATTTATCATTTACATGCACATATATCTGGAATTAGTATTTTGAACTTGTGTTATCAGCCCAGTTTGTAAACCTACTTTTGATTTATATTTTATTATAAACATTCAACAACAACAAATGTAGATGATAGCTTTCCTCTGTAAAGTGCTCTCATAATTCCACAATCAAGGTAAAATTTTGTGATTATGTTTATTGTTCATAATGGCAGCTGGTTATGAAGATAGTTTCCTACAAATCTTCTGTTTGTCCTGCTTTGTTCATATATTTCCTTTGTTGATCTCTACGGAATTGCATTCTTTCATCACGTTATTAATGTCATAAGTGTCCATTTATTTTCTTCGACACATGACTCACGATTAATCTTATATGAAATTAATTGTTTTATATCTTTGTTGTATTTATCAGTGATTTTTGCCATGTACTGTGATGAATGTGGAACCTGTGTTCAAAAGAGTGAAATGGACAAGAGGGTTTTGGACACAGAGAGCCAAGTTTCACCTGCACTGTGTACTTTGTTTAGAGATGTAAGAATTTTCTTCTTTTTTTGTTGTGTGTGTGAAGTGTTCTACTTTTGAAGTTTGTGGTTGAAAACAAATTATATTTAACCAGGTGAAATGCAATGGATGTTATAGGGAAGAGTTAGACGGCACATTTCCCTGCTGGCTTGGATTAAAAATGAGGCAATTTGAATGTGTTTTTATTTCGGGACTAGTAGATTTTTACTAACTTTACCAGATCTAGGAAGTCGTTGTAAACCAGTATGCTGCTGATTAGTTGGTCATTTAGTTACTGTGTCACATTGATCTATTGGAGGGAGGGGGTGTCCTGACCATGATTTATTTTATTATTTAAGGGTGGGAGTTCTGCGAATGCCAAATTTGCCGAAAATGGGACAAATGTAGTCTATCATACTATTGGATAGAGCAGTTCATTCTCGTCACAATGATGTCCTAATAAAAGCTCAATATCTATTTTTTGAATTTATACAAATTCTTTTAGAAACGATACAGGCCGATCTTTCAACACAGCTATTATATGATAAAAGCCAGAAATTATTACCTCAAGTATGGCAAGTTGGTACTCATTTTGATTGTCACAATATGCTCTATCCAAGGAAACTTCTTTTGAGAATCTATTATGAATATGGCCTTAGATTGTCCGGAAAATACCGGGCATATTACGGGTTGAAACCTAGGAAATAGCAGAATCTGTGAAATCAATTGTAAAATTGAGGAAAAAGTCAAAATAAAAACAAGTATTATGAAAAGACACCATCTTCAACATCGGGAGGAGAGGCACTCTTCGGGCGGATTAAACATGCAAGTACACCCTTATCACCACGATTAACCGGTTGTCTATGCATAAGCATCACTTGTTTTTATTTTGACTTTTTTCTCAATTTTACAATTGTTTCCACAGATTCGCTATGTCTTAAACTTCAACCCATTCTATATTCAGATTATGAGCTGCAGATATTTTGCAAAATAAACAATAAAAATATTTTTGTTAACTGTTTTGTTATTTTTACATTTTTATGAACTGAATAACCCCATAAGTAGGTTCAGAATAAAAGCTTTGAAGGTTCCTTTAAAATTCAAGATGACGGATAGTTTCCATGATAATGCATGCTTTTAACAAAGTTTAACAACATATTTTGGTGTTATGGGGATGTGCACCTCAAAAGTAAAAAAATCTACAATATCAAAAAGATACCTGTTCTTTTTATGTGTATAATAGGCTCATGTAATGTTAAACCTAAATATTCTGTTGATTTATGTTTAAAATTTGTGTTGCCATGAAAACCAAATTAAAGAACTGAAATCTTTATTGTGAAACTATTTGTGGGTCTAATCAGCCCATATTCGGCAAGCAGTAACTTGAAATCATGTATAAAGATCATATACATATTTCTTTATTTTTGTATAATGGACCATAAGTCAATAAAAGCCAAATCAAAATGACAGATGCATCAATAAGAAAAAACCCTGCAATTTTTCAACATAAAATGTAAAAAATAATGAATATAAAGCAATTTAGAAAGAAAAATCTCTATCGGGTTTTTCCAAAACATCTTCAGTCAATATTCTTACAATTTTAAAGAGACTTGGTTGAAAAATAATTGAGAAATAGCCATATATGGGAAATTAATTGAAAAATTCAACCAAAATAAAAAACAAGCTATGATAGTCTAGATCTAGATCGACAGGATACGTGAAAGTAATGGGAGGAAAAACAAAACAAAAAATGCCTCCATTAACTTCTTGCAAAACATTTGAAGAATTGAAAATCATTCTTTTTTCTTCATTATCAGGTGCTGCATATCCTCTAAAGTTAAAGTTTCATGTGTCTAAATGATTATATCATTGATTTCAGTTTTTTAAATTTACAGGTGCACATCCTCTGAATTGCCAGGAATAAATAATATGGATTATTTTTGGCCTCTTCTTAGATTTGATGTCATTTACAAAGTAAAATAAAACATGAATATAATGTCTTATAGGAAAAAAATCAGAAATATTATGTAATGTCCTATGTAATCGGTCATGGAGTGTTAATTAAAAAACATGAAAATTTCTGTAAATTTGACATATGAGTGCTGGGGTTCCTTTGACATTCTTATAATAATATCAGACAGATATATGCTTCGTTTACACTTGTTCAATCATACAAGTAAACCTTGAAAGTCTTTGTATCTGTCTTCAACAGTCTGATCAAGTATCATATGATGCTTTTTCCTATTGGCTGAGGACTCACCCTGATGCGACGATCATCAGTAAATGGCTTCTTACAGAGTCATCCAGTTTGTCGTTGTCAGGGGAGCACGACACCCCAACGTTCTATCAGACATTGGCTGGAGTTACACACTGTGAGAATCATTTTGTGTGCCATTGTTTGAATTGGATGATACACAGTGTTTGGATATGTGTTCATGTCATAGAGTAACCTTTTCTCAAAATTTGATCTTCAGAATTAGATTAGATAGATAGATAGATATGTTCAGAACTGCTTTTCCCCTGAAAGTTTATTAACAACATTTTATGTATTTGCGATATGCCTCTGTATCAATTTATTCTCAGAGTTAAATTATTTCTTGTATTTATTTGTCTTAATGCAACTGATGTGAGAAGATAGGGCAAAAGGAGATGTAAGAGAAAAATAATCTGTTGAATCACTTATGAACTTCCTTCCTGTGGTGAATATTCTAAAGCAAACATGTCTTGATCATTTCCATTTCATTTTTCGACAATTTTTTACACAGTGTCTAAAATCAGGCATGCATGAGTAAATTTATTATTTGTTTTTAAAATTTGGGATACGTCTAAATAATATATAATACAAGTTACCATGATTTAACGTAGTAACTTTCATAGAAAATATGATGTTTGTATATGTTCTTTCTCTTCTTGTTTTCAGTGGAGGAAAGGGAAATAATAGAACTAGAGAAACGTTATTGGAATTTAAAGGCCTTGTCCAAGACTGGGAAGTTTGACCTGGATCTCTTTAGATCCCAAGTGTGTCCACCAGTGCCGGAAAAACTTTGCGAATGTAAGCACATTTTATCCCCAGTGTTGTTTTTATTTTAAGAACAACTCCTAATGAAATAAATATTAAGGCTGATATTGATCATGTCCTTGTACAAATCTATCACGTTACAATTCTTTACAATGTAAATTTAAAATTTGCATTACATTTTCTTCATTTGTACTTGTCATGTGTGAGGTTAGGAAATATTCTGAGCTTTCAAGAAACATGTTTACTTTCCTTCTGTCCTCAGCTTTATTTTTAGCTTTTGACGAAAACTGTGACAATCACATTGACTTCAAAGAAATGGCATGTGGGATTTCTGCTTGTTGCAGGGGACCTTCTTTGGAAAGACAAAAGTGTAAGTTATTTCTTACATGCAAGTTATGCTCCTGTGACTTTTAGAAAAGCAATCGAGATTGAAACATTACAGGGTTGTTTTTTGGTTTGTCGTCATTCATTCTCTCTCTCTCTCTCTCTCTCTCTCTCTCTCTCTCTCTCTCTCTCTCTCTCTCTCTCTCTCTCTCTCTCTCTCTCTCCCTCCCTCCCTCCCTCCTCCCTCCCTCCCTCCCTCCATTGTTTATGTCACACTTATCCTAGATTTGAAGATTTGGAGACCTTCACAGTTTTGAGACTAGCATCGTTAGTATGCAATTGTTGACTTAAGAGTCAATGAACACTTGAAGTTCGCAAACCATTTCAAGACTGATTTTTATTTTTCTGTCTCTTTTTTCAGTTTGTTTCAAGATATTTGACCAGGATCACGACAACAAGCTGAATGAAAAAGAAGTGACGGCAATGCTGGACGCCCTTAGCATAGTGAGAAAAGAGTACAACTCAGTGGAAACGCTGGTTGGTTGTCGTCAATCTCGGCCTGTTTTGCATGTGTGGAGTTATTTTTTATTGTTATTTTGTTGTTGTTGTTGTTGTTGTTGCTGCTGCTGCCATAGTTTTTGTTGTTGCCCATTGTTGATTTTGCTATGTCTTTTGTTTTCTGCATTTAGCATTCTATTGAAATAATTTAGAAAATATAAGATTCTCAGCGAGTATGTATTCATAGAGGCAACTTTAAATGTTACCCTTGTAGCATTATAAAGCTAATTATGTTACAGAGGGGGGGTTTTCCAGGTTTTCCGGGTTTTTGATACGTTGAAAAGACCTCCGGTATTTACAGATGAGACATCCGAGATTTTAAAAGATTTTCAGATTATATTTCCGAGATTTTTTTAATGGCCGCAAGGGAGTCGATGTTTCAGGGGGAAATGACGTGTCACCAGTCGTTCTCGCAGGCAAGGCCTGAGTCGCCACCGTTTCTACCGGACCGACTTCTTATCTGTTGCCTGCAGGCCTATCCTAATTTCATTGGTTGAATAGCCATCAGCCATTGTTGTAACCCATATGGGACAGGGATGGGAATTTCTGGGTTTTGGCACAGAGGAGTTCCTCCGTGTTTTTGTCTCATTTTTATACACACACAAGCACCAACTGTCAGGAAAACATAGAGTCTAAGTCTAATTTGGACGGATGTCCCAAACAGAGAGAGAGAGAGTCGTTACGTTATCTTTTATCGCCGTTTAATGAGAGAGAGACAGAGAGGAAAAGTAAAGAGAGAGAGAGAGAGAGTAAAATTAGTAATACTGGTGTGGTAAGTCTAGTAATAGTAGTAGTGGTACCGGTAGTAGGGTAGTACATCTACAGACCTTTAACATTCAAGATTTCAAGTTTAATCGTGCACTTCTTTGTTGTTGTTTTCTAGAATTATGCGTCACTCATTATTTTACGATTGGTTTTGCCTGTTTCAAATCGGTTCGTTAAAGCCCATACAGGCAGGACACTTCTGCTCCGTGCTTATAAATACACGCAATCTCTCTCTCTCTCTCTCTCTCTCTCTCTCTCTCTCTCTCTCTCTCTCTCTCTCTCTCTCTCTCTCTCTCTCTCTCTCTCTCTCTCTCTCTCTCCTCTCTCTCCTCCCTCCCTCCCTCCTCTCCCTCCCTCCCTCTCCTTTCCCTCTCTCCTCTCTCTCTCTCTCTCTCTCTCTCTCTCTCTCTCTCTCTCTCTCTCTCTCTCTCTCTCTCTCTCTCTCTCACACACATACTTGAGAGAACATTAGGGAATATTGTAGTTGTAGTAAAATGTTCTGAGGGAAGTAAAGTAACTGCAAAGTAAAATGCCATGGAAGAAAGTGAGTAAGAAAACATGATAACTATAATGGAAATTAGTGACTGCGATAAAAGAGGATGAAGAATGTTTGGTGAGAATAGATGGATTTGAATGTAAAGAAATGAAGGTAAACGAAAAGAAGAGATGATTCACTTGTTTTCGTCTGTTTTGGGTTGTTTTCTTTTGTTGGGTTTTTTTGTGTGTGTGTGTGTGTGTGTTTGAGTAATTATTTGGCTAGAGCCTATCAGGGGGGAGGGAGGGGGCTCACCTTTTTAATAACTGCTATGGGATGTTACTTGCACAACATGCACATGGCACCTGTGCAATTTTCACTTACGTTTTATAGAATCAGAGGATGAATAGTCTGCAAGACTATAATGGTTTGATATACGTTTGAACAATAAACCCTTAGATATATATAGATAGTTACCATATAGGACTCAAACTCCAAAACGCTGTCTTGCCAGTCCAGCAATGTACTACTACAGGACTATGATGATAGTGATACAGATCTCTCTTGAATTTTGATTCTAAAAGTTGGCATGTCTGATAACATTGGGGTTTTTGTTTATATTGCGGCCATCTTCTTTATATTTCTTGTACTTGTATTTAAATGCATAATACATTCTCTTATGTAATACTATTTTGAAATTTTAAAGGGGCGATAAAATTAAGGGGTTTTTTTCAGAGCCTGTCCCCATCCCTGATGATAGATTAAGTGTGAGTTTTTTTGTTTGCGGTTATGCTATGTCAGAAAGAAATAATTATCATGGACAGTATTTGGGCTCAGGGAAAATGCGGATACCCAAGGACATGGATTTTAATCTTGAGATAATAGATACAATGAAAGATGAGATAATTCCATTGATGTCAGATGAGAAAGTTGGTCACATGATACAATTTTACAAAGCTACAAAACAAATTTCTATCTAAACATTAAAACAAAACTTTTAAGACCACAAAAGGGGAGTAAGTGAGGGAATGACAAATGAAAAAAATTCACTCGATTGTAGACATTTGTACTGTCACTTTACAAATAAAATTCACATTCAGACATTCTATCTAATATAACATAGAAAAGTACATGTATATGAATGTAGACGGACATATGAGGAACATTGTCATAAATCAGTTTGCAACAGTCTTATTGAATAGGGAATACATGAATATTTGTATCTTTCTTTCCTTGTTCTTTTATTTACATTAACATGAAAACAAAATTGTATTTCTATGAATGGCTATGTTAGATGTTAATGCAAGACAGAAGTTAAGAAGTTTGTTTTTGAGTGTCAAATTGTAACACAAGCAAATTTGTTTATAATTTATGCCTGTCACTGTCGTCCTACTTCTCTGCAGGAATCTCAAGATTTACCCCCTATTGAGCCAGAGAGTGTGGCAAAGAAATTCTGTCGTGCCATGATACGAATAAAGTAAAGTGCTTTTGTTTTCTCTCGCATTTGTAACAAGTATTTGAAGTTTAAAGGTATATTTCACTGCTAGATATGTTTTCTTTATCTTTTGTTACGTAAATATGCGTCATGACAATATGAAAATCTTTTTTGTTTCTTTTCGTTTCACACAAATTGTAATGCTTCTTGTTCGTACATAGGTTATACAATTTATTTTTTAATGAAAAAAAAAAACGTAATGGTGTTATTTCTTTCTTTCAAGATGAAGCATTGATAGATTCATATCCCGTGAGTCCTTGTAACTCTTTTGATAAATTTGGACTCATCTCTTATTACTGTATAATATTATTTCAACATCATTTCATTTCTGCTTTTATTTTATGCATATTTTTTCTCATTGAAAACAGGAGGGCTATTTAACTATGGAGGACTATCTAATGTGGACTGTCGAAAACCAACTGACAACAGATTTTGCAGCTTCTGAAAGCCAGGTACTCATTTTAAAACAAATGCAAAAAAAGGAAGCTCTATCTTAGTTAATTGGGAGTTCGCATCTATGAATTAGTTATTAGCTGATACAACCATAAGTTTTTTTTTATTTGATTTAATTTATCCACATTCACAACTTAGGTGATCTTGTGGTTGTAGGTAGGATTTTCTTTCATTTTGCCCGGACTGCCCTGTTAACAGCAAAGGGATCTTTAAATTGCTCAAAGTGTTGTGATCTGCATACCTTTTTATCGTCCATCTCTGATGGGACTAGGTGGTGGATCCACCTACTGGACTGGGGGGGGGGGGATTAAGCTCGAAACAAAATTTAGAAAAAAATTCAGCCCTCAACAGGGCTCGAACCCACTACCTTTTGGTTGAGAGGCCGACACCTTGCATGTGGACTACCGAGTCCCCCAGTATGATTTCAGATATAAGAGGCGGTGTCTGTTTTGATGTGACATGCTGTGCTTTGATTTTAAAATTTATTACTATCTCTTGGAGTGATCAAATTAATGCTTCTGCTCGGCTTGGAAATTATTTAAAAACTATAAGCTGATGAAAATAGGAATAATGAAACAATTCTAGTTGCTTTATAGAGCACCTGATGATTTTGTTCTCCTTATGGTATTTGTGCCAAAGACTGTTAACTGCAACAGTTCATGTTTGCAAAGGGAACGCTATGAATATGACACTTTATGAAATACTGAAAAGCACAGCATGATGTTAAAAATCCTGGCCTAAGATTCAGGTGTTGGTTGGAAGTTGATACCTTTTGGGAAATGTGTCGGTTCATCTCTACAGCATTTTAAACAAGTCAGCCATATCGTGTCATAGCACATTTCATATGAGGTAAATAGTGTATATGTGTAACAATGAGTGAATGGTTTGGTGAAAGATGCTGAAAGGTTTACTGCTTTCCTCTATTTCTCCCACCTTTCTTTCATCTCACTCTTTCGTCTTAATTCAGTAGGGAGTATGAGGTGAACATGTTGAAATTCAATGGAAATTTCATTTCACCATCACCGACATTTTTATTTTTTGATGAACTCTAGATTTGCCATATTGTTCTTGGATTGTCTCCCCAAACCAAAGAAGAGGAAGGAAAAATTATTCAGTAAGCTGCCGATTTATTGCAATTTTGTTATTGAAAAAGTCTCAGCATTAAAAGATCTCTTTTAAGTCCTTTAATTTAGCACAGTCTTTTTACCATGTAAATAGCTTCTATGATTGAGAGTCAGTTGATTATAATGTACCTAAAATTTAATTCTTTGCATTCATCCGCAAAATTGTTTGTAACGAAAGAAAAAAATTGCCAAGACTATTTTGTGGCTTAGATTTTGCCATTGTGTTTAATTCCCTGCATTTTCAAAATGACGCATTTATGTTTCTTGTATTTATCAACATGTTTCTTTTGGTAAGTTGGTTTGTTAGATTTTTTTATTTATCCTTGGTTAGAATTTGGTGAATTAATTCAATGTAATTAATTAGGTGTCAATGAAAACGAAATCTTGTGTGCATTTTTCAGACATTGGTTAGAGAGAGAAAGTAGAAAACCATTTGAGGTGGGACAGGTGTGGTATTTAATAACCATGCCCTGGTGGAATGCATGGCTGGACTATGTCAATGCCGAGGTAAGTTTCATCACACTTCTTTTCTTAAGGTGTAAAATTTAACAGAATTGTATAACAAACTGTAATGTTTTTATCGTGAGTTATTTTGGATTTGTTTGTTGTAGCTTGGGTTGTGTATGGGTCTTTTTCCCCCATTCTGTAACATGGGAATAGTTTCTTGGAAGGTGACATACTATGCACTTTGTGCCTACAGAAGAGACTTAAGGGTGGCATGTTCTAGTCGTCATGGGCTGGGATTTTCAGCTTTGAGAAGAATGATTTCAGCGCTCTAGCGTTGGTGACAAGAATTTGTGCTCATAATGAGATGAGACAAATAAAGACAAATCCTTTTATGTATCGTTAGAGTACTTAATATACAAGAACTAATGGGTTTCTGAATAAAACCCATTTTAAGCTTTAGTTACTTTACCGTTCGTGGTGACATGATTTGCTGCTATTTCAGCCTCATGAACAATGTTGAGTGCTTATTTGTACCTATACTTGGTAGCAATTATTTTGTTCTTTTTCGTAAGGAACAATAACTTTATGACAATTTGCAGGAAGAGTCTTTCATTGAATATTGATTAATCAATAGAATGTTAAGTCCCAGTGAATACCATATAACGATTACCATCTTAAGTATTGCAAGCTCAACTGATGTGCTGGCGTTGCTTACACTTGCAGATGAATGATGCAAGCTGTCATGGCCATTCAAAGATAAACAAATCAAAGCACATGGGGAGTGCCCTTGCATGGGAGGATGAATCAGTTATCATGGTTGGAGCTTCCAGGGCTGGCGGTGATACTCATTCCAACAGGTGAGCAAACATTATGTGAAAGCAAGTGACCAGTTATTTTGACGTTAAGGGGGGGGGGGAATCACAGAGATCAGCGAAACAGCTTTGAAAGAGATAGAAAGAACAAGAGATAGTGAAACAGTTTTTAGAGATAGAAAAAGAACAAGAGAGATCAGTGAAAACATGGTGAGAGAGAAAAATGACCAAAGAGATCTGTGAAAAAAAGTTTGAGAGAGGGAAAGAGAACAAAAGAGATCTGTGAAAAAGCTTTGAGAGAGAGAAAAATAACCAAACAGATCCGTGAAAAAGCTTTGAGAGAAAGAAAACGAATGAACGAGATCTGTGAAAACAATTTTGCGAGAAAGAAAATGAACGAAAGCGATCTGTAAAAAGCTTTAGAGAGAGAGAAAGACTCTAAGCGATCAGTAAAAAAAGTTTTAGAGAGAGAGAAAGACTCTAGCGATCAGTAAAAAAAGCTTTAAGAGCGAGAAAAAGAATCTAAGCGATCAGTAAAAAAAAAAGCTTTAAGAGCGAGAAAAAAAGACTCTAAGCGATCAGTAAAAAAAGCTTTAAGAGCGAGAAAAAGACTCTAAGCGATCAGTAAAAAAAAAGCTTTAAGAGAGAGAGAAAGACTCTAAGCGATCAGTAAAAAAAAGCTTTAAGAGAGAGAGAAAAACTCTAAGCGATCTGTAAAAAAAGCTTTAGAGAGAGAGAGAAAGACTAAGCGATCTGTAAAAAAAGCTTTAAGAGAGAGAGAAAGACTAAGCGATCTGTAAAAAAAGCTTTAAGAGAGAGAGAAAGACTCTAGCGATCAGTAAAAAAAGCTTTAAGAGAGAGAGAAAGACTCTAAATCAGTAAAAAAAGCTTTAAGAGAGAGAAAGACTCTAAGCGATCAGTAAAAAAAGCTTTAAGAGAGAGAAAAAAAGACTCTAAGCGATCAGTAAAAAAAAATCTTTAAGAGAGAGAGAAAGACTCTAGCGATCAGTAAAAAAAAAGCTTTAAGAGAGAGAGAAAGAGTCTAGCGATCTGTAAAAAAAGCTTTAGAGAGAGAGAGAAAGACTCTAAGCGATCAGTAAAAAAAGCTTTAGAGAGAGAAAGACTCTAAGCGATCAGTAAAAAAAGCTTTAAGAGCGAGAAAAATAAACCAAACAGATGCATGAAAAAGCTTTGAGAGAAAGGAAAAAATGAAAGAGATCTGTAAAAAAAGCTTTGCGAGAAATATAATAGAGAAAAAGAACAATGAGATCTATGAAAAAGCTTTAAAAGAGAGACAAAGAGCCAAAGAAATCTGTGAAAAAACTTTGGAGAGAAAAAAAGAACCAAACAGATCCGTGAAAAAGTTTTGAAAGAAAGAAAAGAACTAAAGAGATATGTGGGAACAGTTTTAAGCGAAAGAAAACAACCAAAGAGATTTGTGAAACAGCTTTGAGACAGAAATAAATCACATATATCTGTAAAGTGAAACAAAAGCTTTTGAGAGAGAAAAAGAACCAAAGAGATCAGTAGAAACGCTTTGATAGAGAAAAAGAACCAAAGAGATCAGTAGAAAAGCTTTCAGAGTGAAAAAGAACCAAAGAGATCAGTAGAAAAGCTTTCAGAGTGAAAAAGAACCAAAGAGATCAGTAGAAACGCTTTGATAGAGAAAAAGAACCAAAGAGATCAGTAGAAACGCTTTGATAGAGAAAAAAGAACCAAAGAGATCAGTAGAAAAGCTTTCAGAGTGAAAAAGAACCAAAGAGATCTGTAGAAAAGCCTTGAGAGAGAAAAAGAACCAAAGAGATCAGTAGAAAAGCTTTGAGAGAAAAAGAACCAAAGAGATCTGTAGAAAAGCCTTGAGAGAGAAAAGAACCAAAGAAATTTGTAGAAAAGCTTTAAAGAACCAAAGAGATCTGTAAAAAAAATTTGAGAGAGAAAAATGACCAAAGAGATCTGTAGAAACGCTTTGAGACAGAAAAAGGACCAAAGAGATCAGTAAAAAAAGCTTTCAGAGAGAGAACAAAAATCAAAGAAATTTGTAGAAAAACTTTCAGAGAGAGAAAGAACCAAAAAGATTTGTGAAAAAGTTTTGAGAGAAAGAAAGAAATCACATAGATCTGTAAAACGAAAAAAAGGTTTAAGAGAGCGAAAAAGAACCAAAAAGATTAGTGAAACAGCTTTGAGAGAGAGAAATAAATCACATAGATCTGTGAAACGAAAAAAAAGCTTTGAGATAAGAAAAAGGACCAAAGAGATATGTAGAAAAGCTTTGAGAAAGATAAGAAGAACCAATGAGACCTGTAGAAAAGCTTTGAAAGAGAAAGAACCAAAGCGATCAATAAAAAGGCTTTAAGAGAAAGATAAGAACAAAGAGATCTGTAAAATTAAAAAATTGAGAAAGAAAAAGAACCAAAGAGATCTATTAATGATTTGAAAGAAAAAGGACCAATGATATCTGTAAAAAAAACTTTGCGAGAATGAAAAAGAACCAAAGAGATCAGTAGAAAAGTTTTGAGAGAACAGAAAGAAAAAGAACTTCTTGTGAAAGATTTCTTCTGCTTATCACTGCAGAAATAGGGATGAGCTTTAAAATTTCAGGGCATCGAAACCTGAAGGGAATTTTGACTTTGCAAGTTTCCATATTGAGTAATGTAATATTGGACCTTACCTGTGTAGTGGTCACTATTTCCAAGCTTCTCCATATTGAACAATGTAATATTAGACCTTACTTGTGTAATGGTCACCATGCTATTACACAGCTTTTCCATTTCGAGTAAAGTAATATTGGAGGGTGTCTGTGTGGTAGTCACTACTTGAAACACTTGTTTCGTTCTTATTCTCAGATCGAGCGGTGCTGGTTTCCACTCAGATTCTATTGCTGTTCATCGAGGAGTCCCAGCATGTCACCAAAGAACACACATAAACACGTCCCTAGCACCCCAACCAGACCACCCGCTATCAATAATAATCCTCTCCTCGTCAACCCGACCAAAGTAAGTTGCACGTGATGTGCTGGTCTTACAGTAATATACTATGTGTCACCAAAAAAAAAAAAAAAAGGTAACCCACCTGCGTCAAGATTGTGAGAGACTGCACATTGTTTTTGAATGGAATTTAGGCACAGGATACTAGAATAGTCATGAAAACAATGTGCTAAGTTTCAAATAGCCATCTCATCACTTTCTCAGATTACACGTATTTGAATTTCGCACTAAGGATTCAGCCTTTCAGCTTTCCACAGAGTGCATTTATTGCAATCTCATTACAGTGTATTACAATCACATTACAGTGTATTACAATCACATTACAGTGTATTCCAATCACATTACAGTGTATTACAATCACATTACAGTGTATTACAATCACATTACAGTGTATTACAATCACATTACAGTGTATTGCAATCACATTACAGTGTATTGCAATCACATTACAGTCTATTACAATCACATTACAGTGTATTCCAATCACATTACAGTGTATTACAATCACATTACAGTCTATTACAATCACATTACAGTCTATTACAATCACATTACAGTCTATTACAATCACATTACAGTCTATTACAATCACATTACAGTGTATTACAATCACATTACAGTCTATTACAATCACATTACAGTCTATTACAATCACATTACAGTCTATTACAATCACATTACAGTCTATTACAATCACATTACAGTCTATTACAATCACATTACAGTCTATTACAATCACATTACAGTGTATTACAATCACATTACAGTGTATTGCAATCACATTACAGTCTATTACAATCACATTACAGTCTATTACAATCACATTACAGTGTATTACAATCACATTACAGTGTATTGCAATCACATTACAGTCTATTACAATCACATTACAGTGTATTGCAATCACATTACAGTCTATTACAATCACATTACAGTGTATTACAATCACATTACAGTGTATTACAATCACATTACAGTGTATTACAATCACATTACAGTGTATTACAATCACATTGCAATCACATTACAGTCTATTACAATCACATTACAGTCTATTACAATCACATTACAGTGTATTACAATCACATTACAGTGTATTACAATCACATTACAGTGTATTACAATCACATTACAGTGTATTACAATCACATTACAGTGTATTACAATCACATTACAGTGTATTACAATCATTACAGTGTATTACAATCACATTACAGTGTATTACAATCATTACAGTGTATTACAATCACATTACAGTGTATTACAATCACATTACAGTGTATTACAATCACATTACAGTGTATTACAATCACATTACAGTGTATTACAATCACATTACAGTGTATTACAATCACATTACAGTGTATTACAATCGCATTACAGTGTATTACAATCACATTACAGTGTATTACAATCACATTACAGTGTATTACAATCACATTACAGTGTATTACAATCATTACAGTGTATTACAATCACTTTACAGTGTATTACAATCGCATGACCATGAAAATCATTAGCCGTAGTTCTAAAGGACACACTGTGTCCTGTGTTGGGAAATCTCCTTACATTTCCAGAAGCGCTATCTTTCTTACAGTTTGATAACATTTATCACTCAAGTTACAGCGCATCAATAAGAGCTAGGAGTGTAAGCTACCGAATAAGAAACTGATTTTGAGGCTCTAAAAGGCATTCCACAAAAGTTTTTGTTGTAGGAAGTCATTTTTGCGTACTTGTGCATTTATTCAGACCTCAGATATACCAACACATTTTTTTGATATTTCATAACATTGTTCCGATTTTTATTGTAAACAACTTTCTCTTTTATTATGTATCATTCCCATGAGTTACACACAACTTGTGTGAATAAGCTGTGTCTGGGCTTGTGGGAGGAGCATTACATCTCTTTTTGACATTGATAGTCATGTTTTATCATATCGGACATTTTACTCAGCATTACTTGGAACAATTGTAATTGATTGATATGTGGAAAGGAATGTCTGATGTCTGATATTTTGTTTTTGTTAAATGGATGTATTTATTTCAAAATTTCCAGTATATATCGATGACGAATGAAGGAGGGAGATTAAGGCGTGATGTAGCTTTGATAAGAGGAAAGGATTTTGAAATTGTCCCAGAATGCATTTGGAGAGCATTAACAACCTGGTATGGAGGAAATCCAGCCTTGCCCAGAACTGTAAGTACTTTAGGTCTATGACTTCTTTCGTGTCAAACTTCTATGACTTCTTTCGTGTCAAAGTATGACATCCTACGGTGTGAATGTGTAACACTCTTACTTGTGGGTTATGACCACATCAGATTTTATTAAAAGGGTCAAATGCCAAAATGTGTCACAATGTGATTAAATAGTTACATGTATCACAATAGCATTAACGTTACAGGAAGGAGTTAAATACCTAGATGCGTTGTTATCACAATCACACTATATTCAACTGTAAACTTAGATGCATCATAATTACATGCATTGTAATAATAATAATGACTATTATTGCTTTGATTATTAATGGTCTTTTGATTTATATTGTGCAAAGTTAATTTGTAGTATTTTGTCGTTACAGGTGATAAACTTATCTGGTAAACCAGAGCTAGAACTCTACCCAATAGGTGTGCGCCTGATGAGACACCAGGTACCTAGCCAGCGGCCACCCCCAGCCACTTCGTTCACTGGAATGGTCGCAGGCATTGGTGGCATGGCATGGAGTAAGTATGTTGTCCTTATCACAAGAGGCTCTTGGGAGTTTGCCCTTTGGCCTGATGCCGTGTAAAGGACATCCTCTTCTGTATCGTCGATATGTAGCTATCTAAATGAACCCCTGCAAGTTGTTTATTATGATTTGGCCTTTGTTTTTCTTTCTTCAGTTTGGTAGTCGATGAAATATATTTATACTGCACAGTCAAGTCGGAAACTGAAGGACTTAATGACTTAGTCAATATTCACATATAAACATTAGACAGAGGACGGACAAACAAATTGAATAAATAAGAAATAAAAGGCAAAACAAAAGTAACAACAGTATTGAAATAAGGCAGAGACCATTTGAACTGATGGATAAAATAACAACTAAATTAAGCAATCTTTCTTGCCAATCAAGCGTAAAATAACTTTAGTCCGATGTTGCTATTCATACTAGAGAATGGTAGATTTTGAGACAATTACAATATGTAACTAGAGGCCACAGTGGAAAAAAAAGCATGATGACTAAACATGCATGTAAGGGTCATGACTTTTCTTTTATCTCATCAGCGACAAAATGAAGAAAGTTTCCTTTTACATGAGGTGATTCAGAAGAAACGGTCTACAAACTGTAACATTGCTTCTTTTAAGATAGTTTCCTTTCTTGTTGATAAAAAGAATGAAATGTTTCCTGTCATTTTTGCATCAGCAGCAGAAAGAGTTTGGCATGTTTTAGAATGTACCAATTGGTCTTTTAATGATTTTTGTTTGTTTTTGTGTTTGTTATCTCAAATGTTTTACTTGATTGCATGACCGCCATTTTTATCTATGTATAGATATATTTATGTATTAATAAATATTTTTTTATTTTTCCAAAGATTTTGCAGCAAGTCCAAACCAGCCAGAAGATACCACGCCCACACTGCTTCTTTCAGCCGTAAACATAGCATGGCACAAATCTATGAATTTCTGTGCAACAAACTGCATTTTTATCGTGAAGATTTTAGATTGTGGAAAATCAACCTAAAAGATGATGTAAGTTTTACAAAAGAGAATTCTTTTGCTAATTTAGTTTTCAGCCCGTTAAGCTCTCGTTGATATTTGCACCTACATGAAGCATTGATATCTGGGGGTTTTTACTTTGCAACAATGTTGACAGGATCAATTGGTGTGCATTTAATTTGCTTTTATCATTTTGTCAACAGCAAAACCTTATTTTCTTGAAGACGAATCTAAAACTGTAGAGGATTATGGAATCGAGGACATGCAGCAAGTTTTACTAGAGGGTGAGTGTAAACGATGTTGTGTACAAAATTTGTTTTGACAGCTTGGTTTCTAATTTATATTTTAGATGTTTATGTTTTGGGTTTTTTTTTAATTTATTGCCATTGAGCAGGATTAAATCGGTTTGATTATTGTGTCATAATTTTCCTCATCTGAATGTTCAGTGACCCTTTTCCCCTCACCTCCTGTGTCCCCCCCCTTTCTTAGGCTTGTTTTATTTTATTGGTTTGGGTTTTGTTTGGAATGGGAATTTTGATTTTATCGTTTTTTGTTTTTGTTGACATGCATATAAAATAAACGTATTTCCATACTATGTATTCCCTTCTACTTTGACAATCATACATAAACTAAAATATAAATTGTTCATGTTCTGTATTGATGTGTTTCCAAATATATTCCACAGTTCGAAACAAGGATCTAACTTGGCCAGAGGAAATGTCACAACTAGCCAAAAATAAACATTTAAAGAAAGACGATTGTAAGAAAATGTTCTGTCTTTTAACATTATTTTCATGTTTTTAAAGTAAAAATGATTTTTGCTTGTACTGATATATAAATAAACTGCCAAGTAGATGGTATATCTGTTTGTAGGTAGATAGAAAGCTGGATGATATATAGATAAACAGACCTGCCTAGTTTTATGAATTTCCTGTAACTTATGAAAAATAGATGCAGATTACAAAAGTATGAAAAGATGAGAAAAATCAGGATTTGTTTAGAGTACGAGCTGTGGGGAAAAAGATTTGAATCTTTTCTTGTTTATTTTTATTTTTAGCTGTAAAGTGCTCAGTTCCGTCATTTCAGTGGACTTGAGATTCGTTTGTATCGTTAATTTTTAATACCAAATTCCGGTATTGCCGATTATTATTATTAGATTGCTCTTTGAATAGTGTAGATTTAATGATTGCATACGAGCTCCGCTTTTTATTTCAAACCGTTTCATAAAATAGCCTGATTATACTGAAATTATGCTGTTCTCGCTCAGACCAGTGATAAGCCTATTTGAGATAACAGAGGTGTTAATCAACAATCTACTCTCTTCCCTTTTTCACAGGTTTTATTTTTGAAAGCGAACTGTATATTTACGATTAGTTGACATTGATGTATATTGTGTACATTGGATTATGCCATGGGCGTATATCTCGATTTTTATTTGTAGTCAGAAATAGATTTGGATCCCTATTATTTTGGCCTGTTACACCCCAGTTTCACTTTCTTGGCGCGCTATGTTCATTCTTAGATTGGAGGATTAGTCTAGATCTAGAATGTGGAATTATACAGATTTGATCGTACAATTAAAACATTTCTGGGTCATATAACAGCCCTTGCCAATACACAAGAAAGGATCAACTATTGAATGCTCAAACTATGGATATCACTACTTAGCGTATCGGAAAAGTGTATGCCAGGATACTGGAAATGAAACTTAAGGAAAAAGTAGAGGATCAGATTGAAGAACATCAGATTGGATTTAGGTATATGGAAACTCAAACCAGTAAATGTATCAATGCTTTCATTTGTTGATGATTATTTTTTGTTTGGAAAATCAGAATCAGTTGAATATCAACATGATGAATAATAAACTAAATAAAAGAGGAATGAGAGTAAATACAAAGAAAACCAAAACAATGCTAGTAACTAGGATAGCTAAAACACAAAATCTTAAATTGAGAATTTAGAACAAGTTTAAAGCTACGTGAGCCTGAAAGCCGTCCTTTTCCTGTTTATTAAATGGTCAACCAATCGGAAACATTATTTTAAAAGAGGAAAAAGAAGAGGCAGTAAGAAGGTATTCAGGCCTCTCTTTAATCCATCCTTCCTTCCCAGCAAACAAGACAAATGGGAAATCTCAGGCTTATCGCTTAACGGAGTGCTGTAACAAACTGGCAAACAAAGTGTTGATCTACAGAAGGCAAAATACGGATAATGGCTTGTTTAGATGAAAGATGATTTTTAACTAGGATTGAATGACTTTGATAACAATGCCAAGGTTATTACTAATATGTTTTTCAAATTATGAAAAAATAAGCTGTTACTAAATTTTGAGTTTGAAACTAGGCAGGTCTGGATAACTAAGATGTATAGAGATAGATATAGATGGATTAGACAGATAAATAAAATGTATATATACAGATAAATAAAGATATTCACATATTATCTAAATTTAAAATCATGTTTAAGTCAGAAAGAGTGACCTTCAGTTGAATATCAACATGATTTACTAAATAAAAGAGGAATTTTTATTGGGCAGGGAGAATTTAGGACGTCCTTTTTCCTGTTTGCTAAAAAGAATATTCATAATATCCTTCCTTCCCAGCAAATGCTATGCAAGCGCTGGGATAGCAGACAAATGGGAAAAGATAAATTTGTAACAAACTGGCATTTACCAAGTCTTACCAGGGTTAATTCATTGAGTCTGTGTGTGTGGGGGCTTGCAGTGTTGATCTACATGTGAAGGCAAAATACGGATAATGGCTTGTTTAGATGAAGATGAGAGTTAAATCGTTACTTTGATATTCAGATCTAGTTTTTCAATGCCAAGGTTATTACTAATATGTTTTCAAATTATGAAAAAATCAGAGAGCTGTTACTAAATTTTGAGTTTGAAACTACAGGTCTGGATAACTAAGATGTATAGAGATAGATATAGATGGATGTTAGACAGATAAATAAAATGTATATATACGCATATTCACATATTATCTTTTAAAATCATGTTTAAGTCAGAAAGATTTATTTTTTATAGGAAAAGAATATATTAAAATTATGAAATACAGGCAAAAAGATAAATTTTACAATTTCAATCTCTCCAGTGCCTACTGAGAAGGGAGCCACTGGTCCCTAGGCAACACTTGCTTCAATCCAGTGTGTCTCCAACACCTGGCCCCTGCAATATTTTGGGAATCTTCACCTCTTTGAACTCAACAGGTTTGGCTCTTGCTCTTCCCTCTATATTTTTTCTTGGTACTTCATCAAGATTTTATCGAGCAAACAAAAAGGTACAGTGGAACCTGCTAAAACAAAAACCTGTCCAAAATGAGAACCTGTCTAGAACAGGTCGCCACCGATCCCCCCTTGATAAATTGCTATGTTTTCTACCTGTCTAAAGTGGAAACCTGTCTATTGCTGAAACAGACGGTAAAACTTGCTCCCGTAAGACAATTTTAACATGCCTAAAACATAAATATCCTTCCTATGGGAACACAAACACCTTACACACACACATATGCGCACACACTCTCACCAGAAAGGAATAAGTTAAAGAATGTGGACATGTAATCTTTATACCATTTGTCATCACTGAGAAAGGGTAAAAAGAGCTAAAGACAATAAACAGAAATTAAAAGGGGGGAAATATCACCACCAACGATAAATAAAAAATACAAATTATGAGTTAACCCATATCCTCCTTGTCAGCGATGAACTCAGGAAATGAAGGGGAAAGGTGACCTTCCCACAAAAAATGAGAGATATGAAGAAAGGAAAGGCAAAACTAAAATGGGAAACGCAAAAACGTCACAAGAATGGCCCGCCCTCAATGAAATCGTCATCATCAGAACAAAACGACCAAAACATCACACTAAAACATATTCCGGTCACACTTTATGTGTAGGCCTATTCTTGTGCCCTTTCTTTATATGTACATTATTGTGCATGTAACGCGAGTACATAGTGCATTATCATAGTATTATGAATTTATGCTATACTTAGTATGTATTACGTAGTTTCCACTGTCTAGAGTGAAACCTGTCTAAAGCGAAGAAATTGGTCGCTCCCTTCTGATTTCAAATTAGACAGGTTCGACTGTATGCGTTTATAACGTTGTACAATACGAGGGCCCAGTATTTCAGTGGGTAGACTATTTGGCTGCCATCTCAATTGCTGTCAGTGACGAGACACTTTGCTTAGGAGTCACAGTGGCCTGAAGTCAAAATACTATACAACAAAGGATGACAACTCAACTAAAATAGACAGAAAATATGTGACCTTTTAGGATCAAATAAAAGACAAATGCAGGATTTTTTTCCTCCTTCCAAAATGTCCCCAGGGAATGACTCAGCATGGCCAACTGAAACATGACACATTATTAAATATCGCGGCATGGAACAGGGTCGTTTCGTATGATACGCTTTTGTCACTCCTATGAACCAGTGACGTGTACTGGCCATAGGTATGTGATGTCATAATATCAAATTGATACCTTGAAAAATAGAGTTTGAAATTTGAATTTAGAATTTGGGCGTATCATGAATTTAAAGACATTTCATAATAGAATACAGGTGTATCATATGTTACGCCCCTTGAATCGGAGACAAGAGACGTATCATTTGATACGCCTCTGTTCCATGATGATCTTTGTCTAGCATAACATTGTAGAGGCCCGTCATATAAAACGCTTTAACGTTTGAAATGATTAGCAACTAAATCATATACTTAAATAATAATTTACATGACCAAAAGTACGCAAGAAACCATGATAACCAACCAGGAGGTCAGTTACAGTTCACATAATGCAGCACCAGGTTGGATTTCATCTGATACAAAATGCTAGCGGCTCTTTGACAATCACAAGGGACTGATAGTGGAATGAGGATGCAACCCATTAATCTCCCATCAAGCATTCAGCACAGAAATTTTATTGGCTTTCTACATTAGATTCAACCTTGGAGTTTTGCATCCCAAAGTGTGCATTTAATTTTTCTTTCATTCTGCGACACGAGAAATTTCTTCTTGTTTCTTTGCTGCGAATTTGACATGAATTCCATCTAATGATCAAATAAGTTTAATATGATTATAACATGTTCTATTTATTTAGCTCTATTCTAAGCTTATTAAATGAAGAGAGATGGAGACAAACAGGCTTTTGGCTTTCTTTAAATAAAAATGTTTCATCATCAATAGTAGCTGTTAACGTCATCCAATTATCATAGAAAAGTGGGTTTTTTGTAGTTGTTATCATTGTTATATTTTTTTAGGTATTGAGTACTTTTTGAACATCAATGTTGATGGTAATTAACAATTTGAAAGATGACACTTTTATACTTCAAAGCGATCTCTGGATTACTTTCAAACTTTGAAGTTGACGTCGATGGAGAGAAAGTCATAACCATATGGAATAGGGATTACACATTGCAATGAGAGCGAATGCACTCTTACTATGTTTTTATTATGTTTTTAAATGTCGATTTAATTACAATATGCCAAAATTTCAAAACAAAAACACAAAAGTCGTAACATGAGAGAACGGTTGCAAAAACAATGGCGTATCAACGATCATAACTAAAACATTGAATTTATTGAAATTTTGATGTGATTGTGGATTCGACAGCAACGAAATAGATATTCTAGAAAAAAATCTTAGCTTTATTATTAAATATAACGAAATAAACACAACAGTTTTTCCTCCCTCCTCACAAGTTGCTATTTTATGATACGCCCCTGTTGCATCACGCCATAATATATGATTCTAGTTTTGTGCCAGTTTGATAAAGATTTGGGCTGAAACTGAATACAGCAACCAACATGCACATGAATCTTGTATATCAAAAGTGCTCTAACAATCATTAAAACATGGTTACAAAGAATGAAAGATTAACCCTTTGTCAGACAGTAAACAAGTATGGATTATGCACTCTTAAAAAAAAAGAATCACATTTTTGTTAAAAAATGTTGATATTTTGGTCTAGTTGTCTTTGTCTTTTATATTTATTATTTTGAGAGGCTAGTATACCATCACTTTGATCAGTTTGGTGGGCAGTCAGCAGGGCTGCCGGTAGGTCTTACTTCTTTCCACTTATCTTTCCTCTCACTGTTTCCATTTAATTTTGACCTGACATCACTTCAGATGGTGGACAGAGGAAATTTCAATGAAACCAAGTTTTTCAGTGTGAGATTCTCATGTATCTTTAATGATTTAAATTTAAACTCAATTAAAGTTTCAGATTAATTGCCTAAAGGACCTTTGTGAGACACATTGTAAACTTTCACTGATTTATGATTTGTTAAGCATGGTTGTCTTACTGTAAGCCTTATTCTGTTTTCTATGATTGGATTTATTTCAGGGACAATCCATTGGGTATGAAGGGTCACATAGCCCAGCGGTATGGAGAGTTGGTCAAAGATTTATGGGGGCGGCACATCTCGGACCATAGCGCCTTTAAAGCTCAGGGTAGGTGCATCATTTTGACTTCATATCTTTTGTTTGTTTGCAATTAAGCACAGGAAATATGTATGGGAAGGGAGGGAGGAATGGGAGGAGTGAAATGAGTCCAGGGAAAAGGAGAAATTCTCCAAGAATCTATTTTAATACTGAAGATAAGTAAATAATCTAGAATGTTTAATTGTGTTTCTTTTTTAACTTTTTCCTTTTGTCTCATTGTATTATGAATCCATGCTGTCAGTGACTGAATATCCTTTTCAACTATCCAATTATGTTTTCTTTAAATTCCCTGTCCAGTGGACTATTGGCAAATATGCTCCTCGTTTCAACGGATTTCAGCAACACGATTCTCAGGAATTACTCAGCTTTTTATTAGATGGACTACATGAAGATCTCAACAGGTGTGAATTTTGTGGTTTCTGTGTTTGTAGTCTTTATTTCATTTATTTATTTATTTTCTCCCTCCTTCATTTATTTCATGTCTGCTCCGTCTTCTCTCTGCTACTTTTCCCTGACTCAGCTTATAAAAACTAATTTATGTGAGAGAAGTGAATTCATCAGAGCTTAAAATTGAGGGAGAGAGAGAGAGTGTGTCCATTTTCATTTCTTTCTCTCTTTTTTTTTTTATCTTCTTTTTTAATTTCTTCATCGTTATCCACACAAAAGATGAAAAGAAATGGATTTTTGTATTGTTTTATTCGCGCGTCATAATTGGCACTCAGAAATATGCAGTTTGTTCACGAAGGCAAAAATCATTTCTCAATAGACTCTATCGCTACACTTTTTTTAACACAGATTTGTTCTAGAAGATTTTCTCTTTATTTCACTCATTTCAGGGTACACAACAAGCCATATGTCACTCTTAAGGACAGTGATGGAAGACCGGATCGTATAGTAGCCCGGGAGGTTAGGGATGCTTGTTATCATTCAAACTTATTAAGTCTTCATTTCTATAGCGATTTCCTTTAGTAGACAATCACTTGGATCAGAATTTTTCTCCCGCGTGTTTGCTTATTTCCCCCAAAGTTTGCAAGGTCATGAGAGAAACGTCATTCAGAAAAAAATGAATCAAGTAAATGAGATACCCTTAGAATTCCAAGGTTTCTCTCCACCTGTGAAATTCTTTTGTCATATATGTGTTTTTTTTAATGGCTTCCTTCCTTGGAGACATACCTACCTTTAGGACAATCTTTCCTTTTTTATGATAATGTCATCGGTAGAATTTAACGACAATGATCAGTTAACTGAAGATAACTTTCATTTCATTTTATAATTTTTTGCTTTTCAAAACTATGTGTGAACATGTGTATATTTTTTTTAATACATTTATTTACTGTAAATTTCATTTTGTTGTGAAAGGTTTCAGCTAGCTTGTGTTTTCTCTTTAAAGGCCTGGGAAAATCATTTACTTCGCAACCAGTCCATTGTAGTAGATATCTTCCATGGTCAGCTAATGTCCCAAGTGAGATGCAAAGAATGTGGTCACGTCAGTGTTCGCTTTGATCCATACTCTCACTTGTCTCTCCCTCTTCCAATGGACAGTTGTATCCACCTGGAGGTTATAGGTAACATGTTTGAATTGTTGTCAAGAAGTATTTCCTCTTCTGATTAACAGCTGTATGTAAAGTCTATTTATGGTTAAAATGATTATAACACACAAAATTAATTTAGAAATATATCTGCTTCTCAAATTGTTGGTAGGTATACAAAAAGTTTCAATTGATTTTTCATAGTTCTTTTTTCCTCCAACGGGTAGTGCCGGGCGAGAACCGGTTCCCAGAACCGGTTCTCCGATTCTTGGTTTGAGATCTAAGAACCGATTCCAATTAGGAGAACCACTGGCTGGCGGTTCTCAGAACCGCTGGCGGATCTAGGACCGCTGGCGGTCCTCAGAACCGCTGGCGGTTCTGAACCGTTCTCGGAACCGCTGACTGTCCTCGGTTCTCAGTTTCAATTTACCTTCCAGCGGTTCTACGTTTCTTTTCGCTTACTCCCACCACTCCCACCCACCCCGTTATTACACACGCACTTTTACTTCACCCACCCCTCTTGTTATAACGTTACGCCACGCACGACAATCGCTCTCCCCTCATCACTCGCTGCCCTGTCATAATATTATTATGCGGGGATGGGGAGGTGAGGATCACGTGTCATTCATCAACGCCTTGGACGATTCCATTATCTCCATTAAGTGGGGTAAATTTCTTAAATTTATACTAAATATCGCTAAAGCAAGTACGATGAAAGCAAATAAAGAGGACATCACCCCCTACTCTAATTGGTTACAATCTGAAGTGGATGTGACCGCTGCATGCGTGACTTGTGACTCCCATCCTTCCTTGTACTTGTCTGTCTGCGTCTTTTGATTTCTTTAACTTTCTACCTTTTGATTGTCACCACGTTATTACTATTACTATCGCATTGTCGAATTTTCTCAGAAGTCAATTTATAAATTATTTGTATTTCAATTGTTAACTGTTTCATTTATTTACCAATTTCAACTGGAACTATGTCATCAAGAAAAGTCAGTTGGGTTTGGGACCATTTTGAAAAGGATGAAAGATATTAAAGAGCAAAAAAAAAAACACAAAAAAAACAACAAACAAACAAAAAAAAAACCCAAAAAAATCCGAAACAATAACCCATCTCTTCTCAAACTTCATGGTCTTGTCTAACCACAAGCCAGTCCCTTTTCCTTTCCACCCCCTCCCCCCTCCCCCCCCCCTGCCCTACTCCACCCGCCTTCTCGGAGACAACGGTCCGCTCTGACGCGCGCACACACACATACACCCACCCCCACCCGCCAACCCACCCACGCATACAAACAGCCACACACATGACGTGATCAATGCTTGAGTGTAAAGCACACGCACACATCACTTTCCCTCTTCCCTCTCGGTTCTCTCTCTCTCTCTCTCTCTCTGGACTCTACAGCACAGCACTGACTGTCGGCGTAGGTCCCAGCGGTTCTCACAGTTCACGGTTCGAAAACAGAACCGGAACCGGAATCAGAACCGATTCTCGCGATTCTCAGTTCCAAAGAACCGTAGAACCGCGGTTCCGAAAAACTTGGAACCGCTCGGCACTACCAACGGGCAGCTGAAAGTTATAGGCAAAAGAGTATGTCTTTGGGGGAAAGTTCTGTTTTCATCTTTAAAAAATGACAGCTGTATCCATATCAAATATATAATTAAATAGAACATAGGGAATAGACAATCGTTGTTTTGATATTATTTTTTACATTAACTAAGACATTATCTAGAAATGTGGCTTTCTTTCATCATATATTTCTTAGTCGTTTTGTGTACAGTGGTTTTTATATTGAAAACTTTCTTGTCTCAACCCTATGGTAACAGACTTGAGTATTGATCAATATAAGTGCTGGAGTAAATGGATGAAAATGTTCTTGATTTAAAAACAAAATGCAATAAAGTGTTCATTGCTTTTTTTTTTGCAGCAGGTTTGTCAGCTCTCATATACCACATGGTTAAAAAAAAATTTTTATGTTGAACCCATTTTTCTATTCCATCAGTTCTTTTTTTAAAGGATGTAAAACCTAAATGTTTGCTCTGTGAATTTTCTTCACGTAGCAACTGACTAACCTAACCCTTTAGCGTTTAAACCGGGGGAAACACAAGCTCAAAATCCCCGCTGAAAGTTCAAAGCGACAGAAACTGACACCTGCCAATACAGGCCCACATTGTTCAAGCCAAAGAAATCATAAGTGACACCTCTTTTTTTCTTGGCTCTAGTTGGTCACATAAAGGAGGGTAATGTTCTAAATTTAGAATAGAATACAAGCCTAAAGGTCAGGGCAGCTTAACGTGACCAACTGAAGAAGGCAGTGGTGTGAAAATGCGCATTCTTTCGTGAAGATCAGCTGGCAGGAAGTCAGAAAATTGCAAACAAACTGGGTTGCCACAGCAGAGAGGAAGTTGAACGAATATAGCAAGATGGCTGCCGCTTAATGTAAACATGAAAGCGTTACTTCTTGAGTATTACTGTCAGCACGCATGATTTAGAATTTCACCACAAACTATTGTATTTGCTTTTTTGTCAAAGCTAATAAATATTTTGTGTCTTCTACTTCACAGCACATAAATTGGATGGTTCTGTCCCTGTGAAATATGGTTTACGTTTGAATATGGATGAAAAGTACCGTACACTTAAACGTGACGTTTCCCAACTAGCAAACATTCCAGAAGAAGAACTGTTGATTGTAGAAGTTAACGGGCCAATTGTCAAGGTGAAAGAATGATTTCTTTTAATTTCAAATTCTTTGTTGTATATTCATTTACAAGCTATGCATTTTTACCACAAATTGGACAAGTCTTGTTTATTGAACTACTGGATAGAGCAGTTCATTTACTTCACATTGATACCATAAAAAAAAAGCTCAATATCGATTCTTTCATTTTTAACACGAAATGTTTAGAAACAACACGGGCCTAACCTTCAACACATTAGTTGTACCATAAAACCCGGAAATTATGTCTAAAGTATAACAAGTTGATACAAATTTTAATCATCACAAAGTTCTTTATCCGAAAAATATACTTTGGAGGAGTTATTTTCAATATTAGCTAAGATCGGCAGCAAATTATGGGAGACACTGCGCGACCTGTTATAGGAAAAGTGCATTCCGACGTGAATATAAGGGCCCTGGAGCAGTTGAAATAGGATCGACAAGAAGTATTTGAGAGCCTCTCCACATTGTATGACGTTTTAAAGTATTATACTATTCTTTTTAGGTTTATATACGAAAAAACATTCAAATAACGAAAAAGATTGATTTAAATGTGATTTTCTCAAAATGTTACTTTTTAACAGTGATTTGCAATCTATTGTCTGGTTGCCCCTAGTTTTGGTATATAACATCAGTTATGCAAAACAAAATTTCACCCAGTAGCGATTTGCAAAAATGATTTTTTGCTCATTAAATTTGCCAAATATTGTAAAGGTTGCTATAAGCATTTTTTAAAAATTCATAAAATCAAAACCATGTAATTTATCCAAAACAGCTACTGGGTGCGGCTAGATATTAACCGAATTACATGTGTGCGAAGTTACAGCCAAGTGTGTTCAAAATTCAAAAGCCTATTTGAATTGAACTTGTAGGTGTTTTCGCAATGAAAATCCAAGATAGCGGCGTTCCAATGGCAACCATATGATAAAGAAAATAAAAATTTCTCAGCTAATGTAGGCAATGGTAGTGGTTAAAATTATCTATATCAAATAATAAAAGAACCATGTTCAGTAATTGAACAATTGTCATTAAAAATGTTGAAAGTTAGTATTGTATCAAGGCCTTACGAGAGAGTCTCTTTCCTTTGAAATGAGTGACGACTTTGTGTCTAACATTCATCCTCTGCCTCCCCAGTCCTTGCCCAGGGATGATCAGAAAATGCGAAGTCTTCAGGTCCCGTGCTCTTTGTTCTTGTACCAGTTGCCTCCTCCTCCAGTCATACCTCCTCTGACTGATGAGGAAGAGCGAGAGGGTGACTCACAAGTCATGTCTGACAGCCAGGAAAGCCTGGATTCACATGGTCCAGAGGTCAATGCAGGAGCGTTGACAAGATGTAAGTGTAAGAGCTATTCCATGCTGACTTTCTTCTTCTTGTTTCTGCTGTTGTTGCTGTTTTTTAATGTTTACTGTTCCTTTGCAATGTTTTTGATATTTTCCTTTTGATGAAAGTAAGGGTTTTGGGTTCATATTAGGTCTTTAGATCTTTTTTCTCTTTCCTTACATTGTGTCTTTTATATCTTTGATCTTTGTGTTTCCTCCATTAGATGCACTTCATATGGTGGATAGGGTAAAATCTAAATATTTATTTTTTTATTTTCATGGGTGCGTTAATACAAACATAATAATTTAACAGCTTTAATAATATCTCTCTCTTTAAAACAGATTTATTTTCAAAGCTTTGAACCTGTGTGAAGCAGGTTAAGAAGATTTATCACAGATGTAGTGTGCAAGGATAAGCACATCTCTCCACGGAAAATAAATTTAATACACACACACACAAACACAAATATGTGGTGCCATTGACTTACTGGTTAGGCCATCTGTCTTGAGGTCCAGGATTCAAATTCTAGTAATGCTGGATCTGATGTTGGTCCTTTATAAAGGAAAGGCTCTTACTTAAAATATATATTGTATTTGTATTGGGGGGGGGGGGGGGGCTGAACAAATCATTTTTGCCAGAAAGGGGACAAATCTAATTTATTGTATTATTGGATGGAACAGTTCATTCCCTTCACAATCATACCATTAAAGTAGCTCAGTGTCGATTCTTTGAATTTGAACAATTTTTTTAGGAACTACACAGGCCAAGCCTTCAACACATCTGTTGTACTATAATTTTGTCTAAAGCATTGCAAGGTGGTACTCATTTTAATCATCACAATGTATTCTATCCAAAATATTTACTTTTGACGAATTGTCCTGAATATTTCGGCCGGAAATTATGTGACTACCATCCGCCTTGGGTATAAGGAAGTCGGGGTAGTTGAAATAGGGTTGACAAGAAGTAGTTCAGAGCGCCTCAAGGTTTTAGAACGTTTCAAAGTATTATCCTTCTCTTTTGTAGGTTTAGGTGAGAAAAAAACATTCAAATCAAAAACAAAATAATTTCAAATACGATTTTCTTACAATGTTAGTTTTTGACAATAATTTATTAACTTCTTTTATCCTTGTCTGATTGCCCCCAAATTTGTAATGTAGCATCAATAGCCAAATACAAAAAATTATTTCCAAAGTTATGCATAATTTTTGTTGTGATAATGGAGTCGTTGCTCGTCTTTTGAAAATTCATAAAACCAGAACTGTAACAGTTATCTAAAATCCACTCTGACAAATTGTATATATTGGACCAAATAAAGTGTATGCAAAAGTACCATTTTATCAGTTGAAGTTGACCATATTTTTGTAATGAATATCCAAGATGGCGGTGTATATGATAACCATATGATAAACACATTTTCTCGCCTATTTTTTCAGCTAATTTAGACCTCTGAGCTCTATGGTAGTGGTTAAAATTGTACATTTTAAGGACTGAAAAATCATGTTTCTCTACCTATAGCTGTGTACTCATTCACACCTGAGTCAAGTGAGGAAAGTGGAGTAAAGCACCTTTTCCTAAGAGTAGAACATTGTGGGAAAAGACCCCACCTGTGCCGTGGGGCTTTTATCAGTGTCATTGTGATTACAAGCTCACAACACTACGGTTCAGCTATAGGACCTCATTTCTGTTCTTCCTTCTGACATCACACAATGTGGTGCCTATATCAGTAGGTAGATATTACTCATTTGTTACCTGGCAAAAGTTTTACTTGAAATGTCGTGTGTTTCTCGTCTTATTTTTCTTTGATGGAGTTGTTACTTATCATGGTTTGTCACTAATGGCTTTAATAATCTAATAAGAAGCGGAAAGAAAAAAGAAAAATCTTTAACCATTATGTTTTCTCTAATTTTTTAATTCTTTTGCGTCTCTCTCTCTTTGTAAAATTTGTTCAGTTCAAAATAATCCTAAAGTCAACGGCCAAATCCTGCAAATGTCTATGAGCTCAGGCAACCAGGGGCCTCCACTGGCTGGCAGCAAATCTCCCGTCCATTCCCGAAGCCCAAGCAACGCCAGTGCTGCCAATGTTGGCTTCCCTGACGGCCCCAGGACAGCTGACAGATTCGACAATTTTGTGATCGGCGTCCACCGCAAAATGGTATGATTGTCACATTTATATTGTTTAGGTAACTTCCAGTTAATGAATGGCAGGTATTAGCTCTTTAGAATTGTTTATTACGGGTGGAGTTTTTAATGACCTACATATGGCTGCGTTGCATTAATTATAAGAGGAGCGTTTGGATCCACCACCACCACCACCACCACCACCACCACCACCCACACCCCCTCCCCCAAAGATAGCTGTGGGTTCTTGGAATACTTTGTTGTTTTTATTTTTATTTTTGTTTTAAAGAAGTTGATGACGAAGGGTATTCTTATATATTGCTGCTTCAGTGTTCTATTGATAGACATTCAGATGTGTTGTGTTCTGTTGATAGACATTCAGATGTGTTGTGTTCTATTGATAGACATTCAGATGTGTTGTGTTCTGTTGATAGACATTCAGATGTGTTGTGTTCTATTGATAGACATTCAGATGTGTTGTGTTCTATTGATAGACATTCAGATGTGTTGTGTTCTATTGATAGACATTCAGATGTGTTGTGTTCTATTGATAGACATTCAGATGTGTTGTGTTCTATTGATAGACATTCGGATGTGTTGTGTTCTATTGATAGACATTCAGATGTGTTGTGTTCTATTGATAGACATTCAGATGTGTTGTGTTCTGTTGATAGACATTCAGATGTGTTGTGTTCTATTGATAGACATTCAGATGTGTTGTGTTCTATTGATAGACATTCAGATGTGTTGTGTTCTATTGATAGACATTCAGATGTGTTGTGTTCTATTGATAGACATTCAGATGTGTTGTGTTCTGTTGATAGACATTCAGATGTGTTGTGTTCTGTTGATAGACATTCAGATGTGTTGTGTTCTATTGATAGACATTCAGATGTGTTGTGTTCTGTTGATAGACATTCAGATGTGTTGTGTTCTGTTGATAGACATTCAGATGTGTTGTGTTCTGTTGATAGACATTCAGATGTGTTGTGTTCTGTTGATAGACATTCAGATGTGTTGTGTTCTGTTGATAGACATTCAGATGTGTTGTGTTCTATTGATAGACATTCAGATGTGTTGTGTTCTATTCCTAGACATTCAGCCAATGTGTTGTGTTCTATTGATAGACATTCAGATGTTTTTGTGTTCTGTTGATAGACATTCAGATGTGTTGTGTTCTATTGATAGACATTCCAGATGTGTTGTGTTCTATTGATAGACATTCAGATGTGTTGTGTTCTATTGATAGACATTCAGATGTGTTGTGTTCTATTGATAGACATTCAGATCAAAGGTTTGTGTTCTGTTGATAGACATTCAGATGTGTTGTGTTCTGTTGATAGACATTCAGATGTGTTGTGTTCTGTTGATAGACATTGAGATGTGTTGTGTTCTATTGATAGACATTCAGATGTGATTGTGTTCTGTTGATAGACATTCAGATGTGTTGTGTTCTATGATAGACATTCAGATGTGTTGTGTTCTGTTGATAGACATTCAGATGTGTTGTGTTCTGTTGATAGACATTCAGATGTGTTGTGTTCTGTTGATAGACATTCAGATGTGTTGTGTTCTGTTGATAGACATTCAGATGTGTTGTGTTCTATTGTTGACATTCAGATGTGTTGTGTTCTATTGATAGACATTCAGATGTGTTGTGTTCTATTGATAGACATTCAGATGTGTTTGTTCTATTGATAGTCATTCAATATAATTTGTGTTCTGTTGATAGACATTCAGATGTGTTGTGTTCTATTGATAGACAAATGTGTTGTGTTCTGTTGATAGACATTCAGATGTGTTGTGTTCTGTTGATAGACATTCAGATGTGTTGTGTTCTGTTGATAGACATTCAGATGTGTTGTGGTCTGTTGATAGACAGTCAGATTTGATACTGTTTGGTATGTCCTTGTTTCATAAGAGCCAAACAGTGTGTCATAGAGTGGCATTTTTTTCTTTGTTTTCCTCACTTCTTTGAGGTATGAATGGATATTCATGCATGGGCCTCACCTCATAAGCTACTGGTCCAATGTTTTAATCTGAACCTGGGCATGACCAAATAACTGGTTTTACCCAGGTATGCTAGATCTAGCACCTAATTTTCCAAAAAGAGGACAATTTTAGCCTCAAAAGGTTCCTGAAACCATAAACTTTGAGGTTCCTGAAACCATAAACTCTCAGGTTCCTGAAACCATAAACTTGTTCTGTTCGTCAAACCATGAACTTGTAGGTTCCTGAATCTATGAGCACACAGATTCTGAAACAATAAACTCACAGAGACCTGATTTGTGTCTGTTGTGCCAGAAAGAGATCCTGTAGTAGATGTATGAGCTTTCCCAAACTCAAAAAATGTCGTTCAAATGTCCTTACCAAAACCTAAGATCTTGGTTAAAACAGGGACAGGGTTTTCTGATTTAGACTTTCTGTGAAGTTTTTCAGTAATTTTTTTAACGTTAAATTACATTTGATTGTTTATATGTTGAATTTGTCTTATTATTTCCTTTATTACTCTTGCAAATGTATGTATAGAATTTTCATCATGACGATACAGCTCAGGTTGCTGTTTTTACCTCAAGAGTTGTCCTTAATATAATTAGTGCTGTTGATGAACAAAGAAATTAATCTTCCTCCCTCATGTTTCTTATTTTGGCTTGCTTTGCGGAAGTTTGTAAAGTGATGTGAAGAAAATGTTCATTTTTTTAAATGTTGAAAACACAAAAGAAATGTATATTGATTTTAGATCTGAAAAATCACCACACTCAGTATTAATAATACTAATGTTGAAATTGTACATACATTGAATACCCGGTTTTCTGATTGATGATAAGCTCACCTTCAATGAACATGTCAAAGAGGCTTACAATAAATGTAAACAAAGACTCTTTTTCTTGAGAAAACTGTAAGAATTCAAAATAAATGAAAAATGAATGTTCTTTCTTTCTTTTATAAGTTTCCATTCTACCTTCCTATTTGTATGGGTTTAGATGCCTAAAATGATCTTTCTCCAGGCTGCTCTATCCTGACATTTTCTATTTCCTTCCAAAAAAGTTAAAGTTCATTGCTTTAAAGCCTCTTTTATATCTTCTTCCCACTTTCTCTGAGGTCTGCCTTTTGGTCTTTTACCTTGGGTTTTAGCACTGTATACTGATTTAGCTATTCTATTGCCATTCATTCTGTTTACATGCCCAAACCATCTCAGTTGATTTATTTCTATCTAAGTTTTTATGCCATCTGCTTTGGTTTGATCTATTATTGTTTTGTTTCTGAATTTTCTCTTTTAGTTTTCCCTACTACTCTTCTGAGATATTTCATTTCAGCTTCTTGTACTGTACTGTATTCCCTCTATCTGCCATAGAGGAGAGTAGGACAATATACTGTGTTGTATACTGCTATTTTGGTTGTCCCAGATGGTTATATATTGTCATTGCCTTTCGGATTCTTAGTTGATTTCTTCTCTTAGTTTTCCCTCTGTGTTAATCATTACTCCTAGGTAATTGTAGCAAGTGAACTTGTTCTAAATTCTCCTGCCCAATTTAAGATTTTGTGTTTTAGCTTCCCTAGTTACCAGCATTGTTTTGGGTTTTTTTGTATTTACTCTCATTCCTCTTTTATTTAATTCATTATTCATCGTGTTGACATTCGCTTGAAGGTCACTTTCTGATTTTCCAAACAGAACTAAATCATCAGCAAATGAAAGCATTGATACGTTTACTGGTTTGAGCTTCTCCACGTAGCTACATTCTTTGCCTTCATTTTGAGGATGCCTTTGTGACTGAATCCATAAATGTGATAAACAAAAGAGGACTAAGGATACAACCCTGTCTAACAATTATATCTACATTAAATTATTCAGACATGTTTCCAGCTACTTTCACTGCATGTGTTGGTTTATTGTAAAAACTTTTAATGGCTTCTATTAAATTTTGCTCTACATTATGTTCTTTTAAGGAATGCCATAGTTCGTCCCTCCTCACAGTGTCAAATGCCTTTTCTAAGTCAATAAAACACAGGTGCAAGTCAATGTCATTTGTCTAATTGTAAATATGTGGTCTTGTACACTTCTTCCTGGTTTAAATCAACTCTGATGTTCTTCAATTTGATCCTCTACTCTTTTCCTTAGTCTCATTTCCAGTGTCCTGGAATACACTTTTCCTGGTATACTAAATAGTGATATCCTTCTGTAGTTTGAGCATTCCATAGTTGATCCTTTCTTGTGTATTGGTACTACGCTACCCAAGACCAGCCTGCAAGGCAGCAGGTTGTTATTTTCTGTCAGGGTTAACTCTGTTAGCCTTTGGTCAACCAAGACCTGCAGGTAGCAGTTCACTTGTGGAGGGCGGGACTGCCTAATCCCAGTACCTGTTCACTGCCATGAAAAATTAATTTATGTCTTTTATAATAGTATCATAGAGAGCATATTATCATATGACATCTCATGTTGGGGAGGCAACATAACAAAGAAGGACTCAGGAAAAATTGACAGAGTAATAAGAAAAGCCATGAAAATTACTAATTGTGAACTTACACTGTTCCACCACATTTATACAACAAAATGCCTGTCAAAAGTAGACAAAATGCCTGTCAAAATGCCCGTCAAAAGTAGACAAAATGCCCGTCAAAAGTAGACAACATCCTTGAAGACACAAGACATCCATTATACAATGGATACACCAGATCCACTTGCAGTGGTAGACTTCTCTCACACAAATGTCGAACTGAAAGATTAAAGAATTCCTTTGTCCCTCACTCAAACAGACTTAAAGAAGCAAATACCGCAAGAGCTTCTGTATCGTATATATGTAAAAGGACAACATAGTACCAAGTGTGCTTTATCACTATCATCATTGTCATCATCATAATCACCATCACCACCATCATCGCAGGCGGTTGGCGTTGACTGCTGATAGGGCCTTCTTCTTTCCTTTCCTTCTTTCACTTATTTTTCATCTTGCCGTTTCCTCTTAATTCACCCTGAGATCACTGTAATAGTGGACAGGGTAAATTTCAAAGAAGCAAATCATCATCACCACCATCATCATCAAACATTATCGTTGTAAATTCATCCTCATCAAAACCATCATGATTACATCTATGACTGTCATCGTTGTTGTCACTGTCATGTTCATGTTGATCCATGATAATTGTGTTACGTTATTATGCTAAATGTTAATGAAATACTCGTAACGTACAATTAAATGTTTCATAGTATTTGCAGTTTATACTTAATCTACGTTGCATGTACTCACTGTAACAAATAGAAATTTCCCTTCGTGGGTAATAAAATGCATTCAATTCAATTCAAAGATGTGATTTCTTTAGTCGTGCATTCCAGAATTTAATTCCCTCATGTCTCTCATTTTGGTTTGCTTTGCTTTGATGACATGATTTCTTGTCTCGTGCATTCCAGAATTTGATGGACGTTTACTTCCTGTCCTCCCAAAAATCACGACCCAGCCTTTTTGGCACGCCCATCATAATCCCTCGATGTGATACCACAACAAACCAAGACATCTATCAGTTTGTGTGGACCCAAATTTCCCGTTTAGTCAGCCCTTTACCTGCGTCAGAATCAAAAATGGCCAACCATGCGCAAGACTGGTACGTCACCACCGTACTTTGTGTGTTGTTATTTTAACAAAATAATTTTTTACATGCTTCCTCCATTTTTTATTTTATATTTTTTTAAATACAGGCGTTGTTATTAAAAAAAATGATTCAAGTTGTCATCCCAGGCTTTACTTGATTCAATACAATCTTATTGCAAAGTTATTTTTGTGATGAAAGAACTTGTTTTTCCGTATCATATAAGACAAGCAGGAAAATGTATCTTACCATGTGATGTCTGCTGTTTGCGTGTATAATTGAAAGTCAAACTCATTGTAGGAATGAACAGTGAGCTGTTTTTTAATTCATCAACTTTAATATATTTTATTCATGTTTATAACTAGATAGCCATTATCCTGGCAAATCTTAAGAGACAGAATGGGAGGATTGTATTTTCTTAAGCATTTTCAAAACCTTACTATGTTGATTTTATATGACCTTACCTTAACTTGACTCTGAAAATTGAGGTTTTTAAAGAAACTTTAAAACAAAAGAGATGTTTACACTGTTTAAAGCTTTGAATAATAATTTTTTCCTTCTCAAATGAAGAAGAAAAATACAAGGGGGGGGGGTGATTTTACTGTGATTTGTTTGCAAACAGCTCTTCATCAAATACTTACTTATTTTGTAATTTCTATCCAATCATGCTTGTCTCCCAACAGTGATGACAGCCTTGGCTATGAATATCCGTTTTTATTAAAGGAGGTGCAGAAAGACGGTTTCCTATGTGCCAAATGTCCGTGGTATAAGTAAGTGCTAGGCTTCCTTCTCCATTGTTCAGCATACCCACCCCCAATTATGTATTTTTACACATTTGTCAAGGGTTTGCAATAAGCCACAGGTAGAACCCCTACCTTTTCTCTTCTCTATTATTTGTTTTGTTTCTCTATCTTTTCATTTTGTCCCATTAAAAGATGTCCTTTCATGTGTTGGCATGGTTCTGTGCAACTTTGATGACCAAAGAGGTTTGTTTTGATTTCTTGTTCTCTTTCTTTGTGTCTTCCTTCCTTTCCTTTTCATGTACTGGGTAAATATTGTTTAGATTCAATTGGTTCAAGTATGATATGACGAAGTCTTGTTCCACGTCAATCATCCATGTGATGTAATTTGAGTGGTTGACCTTGTCTATTGGAGCCAACTCACTCAACCGTAGGTCTAGAATTTCATCTTGTTGACTCGGCGTAGGGATTTTCACCACTTGGGTGGGTGTGTTACTGAGTTCTTTGGGGGTCTTTTACAAATGACTTTTGGCTATTGCTTTCGTGTCAACATGTTGCCTGCAAGTAAGCAATTGTGTTATACGTTAAAATTTCAGAATAAAAATGATGGTTGACATGGCAATGGTGGCCATATTGAATTTTATCATCATACTTAAAAATCTCAAAAAGTGTAAATGCTAGCTAGAAAATTATTTTATACTATTATTATATACAATCTTGTGAAAGGAATTATATACTTTTTTTGTATGTACTTTATTTAGTTCTTGTAAAAATAAATTTTAATCATATTGTATTGTAAAGTATTGCCAAGACGAGAATTATAAAACCATTTTAATCTGTGCAACGAAAATAAACGCCATATTAACTTATAAGAACTATTTAATTCCCGATAGTGAAAAACGACAATAAGGGACACCTCCACCAATAAAAACAAACAAACACGTGACGTTTCGAGAATAACCCTTCGTCAGACAACAAACGAGAAATATATAGGATCTAAATCTAAACATTAATTAAGACATCACACAGTGTGATGTCAGAAGAAAACCAGAAAAGAGGAAGAAAGAAGACGGTGATAATAAGTAGAATGAGTAGAAAGGTAAGTGAAAAATAGGAGCGAGAATAGAAGGTTTAATAGAAGTTTGACAAATTTAAAACAAACACCATCTAAAAAAAAAGACAATTATTTCCTTTCTGTGTTATCCAGCATAGACATAAATAAACTAAAGATAATTATTTTTTTCACTTTGTTCTTTTTGCTGGTGGGCCTCTTGACAATTATTTTCATATTTGCCTTAGACAATTATTTTCACGTTTGCTACCTTAGACAATTATTTTCACGTTTGCTACCTTAGACAATTATTTTACCTTAGACAATTATTTTCACGTTTGCTACCTTAGACAATTATTTTCACGTTTGTTACCTTAGACAATTATTTTCACAATTATTTTGTTACCTTAGACAATTATTTTCATATTTGTTACCTTAGACAATTATTTTCATGTTTGTTACCGACAATTATTTTTGCTACCTTAGACAATTATTTTCACGTTTGTTACCTTAGATTTTGCCGTGGCTGCAAAGTGGAATGCAACTCTGCCTTGTACGGCAATGGAAGTTCATTCCTAGCTATAGATTGGGAGGCAACTGCTTTGCATTTGAGATACCAAATTTCACAAGAAAAGGTAAGTTCTATATACGTGTATATAGACCTATATATACATATTTGTGTATACTATATATGTGTGTGTGTGTGTGTGTGTATGTAAGTCTATATGTCAATCTATCTATCTGTCCGTCTCTCTATCCATTTATCTGTCTTTTCACTGCTCTGGATAACTTAAAATGTCTCAATGTATGCATTTAGTTAATTCAACTCTTCTTTACCACAACAGTTTTATGAGGAGCATTCAAGTGTGGCTCAGAGCCGTCACAAGCAGACGGAACCGATTGATCTGGACACTTGCCTGCAGGCCTTCACCAAGTGGGAGGAGCTGGATGAGGATGAGCTCTACTACTGCTCCAAGTGTAAAAAACACTGTCTGGCTTCTAAAAAGCTAGACATTTGGCACTTGCCTCCCATTCTGGTATGCAACTATGCCTTTTGCTACTTCACATATTGTCTGTGTTTATATTTGATGGTGGTATTGTACTTGGTAGGAGAGCGTAGGGTAAGGGAGGCTATTGCACTTCATCTAGAAATATTGATTGCCTTTTTTTTTTCTCCTTTTTTTTGCGACAACTTTTGTTATATTTGCCTAGTTTCATTTGAATAACGTATAGTGATGAAACTATGAAAGTTATGAAATGCATATGTTTGGGGGGGGGGGCTGAATTGTAAGGTTTTAGATTTTACAAAATGATTTTTAATTTTTTTTTAAATAAAATTTTGTGACAACCTTCATTTGTCTATTCAACAAAAGCGAAAGTCATAAGATAAGATGTATCTTGTAATGTATCTTGCAGCCCCCCCCCCTTCCCCCCGTCCTCCCTTATTTCTTTTTCTTCCCTGTTACACTCAAATGAAAAAAGCTGAGAAAAAGAAAACAACTGTTATCGCCGTTAAATACATTTCCTATAATCGTAATTTACATGAGATTCATATATTGAATCAAATTTATTTCACTCTTTTCCAAAAGTCAAGGATGCGAAGGAAATTCCTGTAAGGCCCTTATGGCTCATAGAGCTGTAGCTTATCCCGGTTTTTATAACGTGAAGAAGAACAGATGATAATAATCTCTTGGACAGAACACTAATCTTGCAGGGAGTTTTTTCTCGCAAGCTGTTGCTGGGACCCATCTGCATTTGGGTCGAGGGGGGAATATGCATGTTAATTGTGTTTCTCAACGAACCCAGTGTCATACCTAGAATTGCTTGGATTTGAACCCAGGACCTCATGGTCCCAAGTCCGACAACCTAACCACCAGACCACCAATGCCACATGGAGAAAACATACCCAATAACACTACATGAGCTGAAAGGTTTTATGATTATGAAGAGTTCTCATAGTTTGATACAGAAACGTTCAAAGTGTCTAATTTTGAATATAATGACTCAGATTCAGTCAGTGACAATGTAGATCTAGGTAGACTGTGTGTATTCACAAAATGTTTCACTTTTATCCACGTTGGAGTGCTATAAATTACATGATATTGATAATAACCCATACAAGTATACGTTTTTCAGCTCACTTTATTATTGCCATAATGATGTATGTTTTGGGAAAACCGAATCACATGAATTTCTTATCTTTATCAGTCATGAGTTAGATGGAGTTATTTCTATTTACATTAAAATTTCAAAGCAGGGCTTGTGAGGGTTAAAAAAAAACACACAAAAAAACTTTTATTATAAAATTTACCACTAAAGATTTCTTGTTGTACAGTATCATACTTAAGTATGTATGCATTTATATACAAACATGTATTTATGTATCTCACCACGGAAGTTGGGAATTAACTTAGGTTGATTTTTTCCTCTTTTTACTCATTTTTCCTCTTTATATTCTCTCTCTTTCTCATTTGCTTCTCACAGATCATTAACTTGAAGAGATTTCAGTATCTCAACGGCCGGTGGGTGAAGTCACACAAGATTGTAAACTTTCCATTGCAAGATTTTGATCCTTCTGCATATTTAGCGCAAAGAGATCCGGCAACAGCCAGCCTGGACAACGCTTCCTCCTCAGAGCCTCCTGTGCTAGACAGGGAATCTGTTGATTGTGCAATACCTCCCGGTGGTGTGTGTCAGCCTGCTTCTAACGCTTCAACATTGTCCCCAGCTACTACAGCTTCGCCTTCATGTGGTGAAGTCACTGAAACTTCCTTTTGCAAAAAGGTTTGTTTGTTCGTTTGAAGTAAACCCCTGTCTCCCACCATGGTTGCTCACAAGTGTCTAGGTGGAATATTAGATCTAAGTACTTTAGAAAATTTAAAAACTTCCATAAATATTTGTAAATATTATCAAATAAATTACAGCCATTGTGTTCTTCTTTGCCTCTCAGCTCCCTGTGGAGCACAGGCCATCAACAAAGAGCTGCCAGTCATTCCTATAGTCGTTGTGGTAAAAATGTATAAATATTAGTACTTTCAGTATACTTTCCATAGAGGTGAAGGTTAGTGTTTCACATTGAAACCTAGTTTGCAATAGTATATGATATTTTATCAAGTTTGTTATAATTTGATTATAAGTATGATGATGATAAAGACGATAACTAATAATAAAATTAAAAATAACGAAAGTAATAAAGATAGTCCTCATTATCTTTATTACTCGCTTTATACAATATATAAAGAAGAAAAATGTATAAATATTACTTTTTATTGAAAGTGATATCAATATGACGCAGAAGGAGGTAATACTTTCTTTATGTTTCCTTACTGACTCATTGTGGGGGGGGGGGGGGGGGGGGGGGGTTGGATTGAAAGAAGTGATATAATGGGAGAGAGAGAAAATAGAATAGCTTATTGATAGTGTCAGCCTTTTGGAGATTATTTTATCTTTCACCTAATGAGCAGATCCTATATCAAGGTGCTTCTTTCATGTTTTTTGTTGTTTTTTTATCTGCATATTTTCAGGTTCTTGTTTTTGAAAGTTTCTTTTCATTATGTTTAGAGCATCTTAGTATTTCTTGTTTTTTTTTCCTTATGCTTGTTATCTTTAATCAGTGCAATCAATATGAATAGGCTTCCTGTGTCTGCCTGTAATTTTACTGAATGCTTTCAGCCCACTTTGTTGTCAACGTTAATGAATGACAAAGTCATCAATGGTTTAATCAAAGCTACAACTGTAATCATAATTATCGACTGTGGATGTGTATGAAAAGTAAAGGTCTTCATTCTATCCAATTGTCTTCCTCTCCAGCAATCCGTCAAAAGCTCCTCTGTACATAGCCAAGAAAGTAGCTCCGTTGTAGCACCTGATGCCATGGAAATTAGACAGTTGGTCAACGGCACTTCCAGAGTTGGCATTGGCCCTCTCACTATGGGTATGCATGCCTTTCCATTGTAGACTCTGTCCATGATTCATGTCTTCACTTCAAATTCAATTAAAAATTAAGCTTTTTAATCATCCCGAAGAGAAATTATTCATATGCACACTAAGTTCAACAAAATTCATTCAAAGAGACACATTTTTACCATTAGGACAGTGAGGCAAAGGGGCATGTTGAAAATGATGAATGAAGATATGAAATAATATCATTCCCTGCAGGAGCAAAGACATGACAAATACAAAGAAATTAGTCAAAAATACGTCTTTGGTTTGAGCATCATTAGAATCGAATACGCACCTCTGCGCCAGCACCCATCACCTTTCCTTGAAAAGAGAGCACACTACCAACCAAGCTAGTTATGCTCCTTAAGTGCACTCTCTTGTCACGATGAGGCGATGGATGCCGACACAGAGGTTGCGAGTACTATTCTTTTGGTGCCCAAAGGTTTTTTTCTGTCTATTTCCTAGTCTTTGTTCTTAAAGGGCTTTTGTATTATTTCATGTTCTTATGTTCTTTGTAAAAAAAAGAACATTTTAGTTGGCAAGTGTAGATCAAAGCGTACAAAGTGGAAATATGTCATCAATGACATTTACCAAAAATGCAGGCAAGCAAGAACAGCTCAAATTACTAATCAGGAAATGATAAACATTGGCCCTAAAAAAACAAAAAAAATCAGAGATTGAAGACCAGAGGAAACGTTGTGTTGTATGTTGGATTTTTTCAAAAAAAAAAATTCTTTTGGGATTTCATGGATAGTTGTTATTAGGATGATAAGTCCTAATGACAACTCTTTGTCCTTTTTTGCGGCACTCATGCGTTTCCTTCTTTTTCGTCCTCTTTTTATGCAGATGATCGACTGAGAAACTTTGAAAATGCTGATCATTCTAATGTTCGTTACAATCTATATGCTTTATCAGTAAGTATTATTACCATAAAATTTCATTTAAAATGGGTTTTTTTATATTGCTGAGCAATTTGGATTTTTATCAAATCATCAACACCAATGATCATACAACTTGATACCAACTTGATAGAGTTAAAGTCTGAAAATTGCTGTCGCAGGCTTTATACATTTGTAACTGAGCGACTCATATGTAGTTTAGTAATTTTAGTTAACTCATAGACTACCATTGATCACGCTACACTTACACAATAGTACAATTGTCACACATGTGCAGTCACAGCATTGTCGAGCCATAACTACAGAAAGATCGCGTATATGCGATTGCGTGTAAGGAGCATCTTCTAGGCTTATTATTTTATTTACGTTTCATCCCGGAACGAGCTCTCTAGCGTGAACGGTTGAGTTTTTATGATTTTTTTTACTGCTGTCTTCTTTGCCAACGTACAAAACAACTACTACCACTAGTACTACAAGTAGATCTACAACTCAGAAACAGCATAGACCGCACTGTTTTCAATCAGTTTACCGGCTCATCGTTTTCCAATCATTGTTTTCATCTATTTACTGATTGAAATCATGTATTGTATGATTGGAGTCTCCATCCCAAAAAGATTTTTAGCTTGTCAATTTCACCCTTTCACTCATTCCCACTCAGACAAACTAACGACACATAGTCGATTTTTATTGGTGCCAATATAAAGTTTGACCTCTTATGAACACTGTGTTTAAAAAATGAAGAGAAAATAATAACAAATTAAAAAGTTAAGAATTTTTTAAACCACCCTACTTTTTGGGGTACCCACATCATAATCTTGTGTCAGACCTTGGGTAGTCTGTGAGTTAATATTTTCACGGCTGTGCAGGCTAGTGCTGTGAGCGTTCCTTTAGTTTGCCGGCTGACGCGCAATAAATCGCTTGTTAGTGACCACCCAGAGGAATTCCCCGGCGCGCATCAGGTTTCCCAGTTATTGCACTGATATCGTCGTGATATCACTTGTTTTGCCCTGTTATTCCACGAATGCCAATGAAGCGAACATCGTTTTCTCACCATCTCTGAATTGTTACGTTTCTGCGCTTTCAGACTGTGCTATTTCCATTGGTGGGTATTCTTCCTTGTGTCACAGTGATTATTTTAAAATACGGTCTTTTTATCCCCTAGACAATTAACTATCATTAGCTAATATCCAAATATCTTCACTTGGCTAAGTCAAAATTAGTTGTCTTTGTTTCAATCAAGTATGCTTTTATTGTTGTTCAATCTGTGAAAATCATGCACATAACCCACCCATATAGCATGAGTTGTGAATATTCTTCTTATCTATAGCAGGATTTCCTTATGATGGCTCATTCCATTGTTTCACATAACAATCTTGTTAATGACTTGTGCCGTGCCTGTGGTGAACATGTTTTAAAACGTCAGCAAAGACGACTGTATTGTTCTAAAACTTCATGCGTTTGTTTTAAAGACGATCTTTTATTATATTTTGATATTAACATTAACACTCTTCATTTGTGTGCTTAAATCACAAGAAGAGAATAAACATTTTGAAAAAGAGGACAAAAAATAGCAGTGCTCTGACAACAGCCAGAAATTTAACGCAAACGTCCCAACACATTTGGGCGAGTTTTAATGCAGATCTTACCAAGCAAGAATGTTCTGTTTGCCGTCACTACACACAGCTTTGTCTAGGCCTGATAGTGATACATAATAAACGGAAGTAACAGACATCATCAGAAACTCCAGCAACACCAAATCGACAGCCAACATACCCTACAGTCACTACAAACATGACAGACGAGCTAACGGCAAGCATCACAAGATCAGCAGAGGCCTCGTTTACATCAGAGATGACAGATTCACTAACTCAAAGCAATACACCAGAATCAACATAGACCAGAATCAATAGATCAGATCAGTAATTCACATGCAGGCACTGAAGATACTTTCATCAACAATTCTGTCGTTTTCCCACAGCATTTCATCCATTCTACACCAATCAAACAAAAACCACAGATGACAGACTGTAATGTCTCCTATTACTAATATCTGTCTACTCAAGCTTCCACACGCACAACAGACACTCACAAAACAAATCGTATCAAGAACGTTGGAATGTACAGACAACGTGAACGTACTGGACAAATCATTTCAGATCAGAAGTCAATTCAATAGCATGAATGAAACAGTTAAACTTTGTCCGGTTTGTACCTATTAGTGTAGTTATCATGTAAGAAAATGTCTGATTAAAAGTGTGTCAGGACAACAAATAAACTTAGATCTTTATGTTTTTAGTCAAATGAAAGTGCATTCTTCCGTCTTGTGGTGTTTGTAGTTGTTTTCAATAGGCCATGTTACACAACCTACGCGAGAGTACGGCACACTTAGGCGTGCGCCCGCTGTGAACTCTCTCTGGCCTCTCACTGAGGTCAACCTCCACAGTCTGCGAGAAACTAAATGAACGCTCCTGCACAGCCGTGTTTTATTGATCAAAAAAGTGAATTTAGTCTCAAGATTTGCTCATGCAAAAAAGAGTAATATTCTGGCAGAAGAGTGAATACAATGCCATCGTGCCAGCATCGCAGAATATAACCCACCTTAATTTTTGTAGGTACATTACGTTTTTTTTTAAATTGTCGATCTGGTAGGCTAGGTCAGTGAGATGTCTTTCTTGATCTCTCATAGAAATCAGTAAAATAGCGGTAGTTGCTAGTTATATGATCACCTATAAAGATAGAAACACACAAGTATTTTTTGTACTATGTGTGGGTGGCTGACAGGCACTGTCAATAGATCCTGCTTCTTTTCTTTCACTCTTTCATATGCATTTATCTTGCTGTTTCCTCTTACTTATTTCATTCTGAAATCACTGCATTTGGTGAAGTGGGTAAATTTCATTGAAACAAAAGCTTGCGCTGTGTGTATTATATATTATATATTTGTTGTATGAAATTATAACTTATTCTGATTTTCTTCTTTTCTTTTTTCCCCACAGTGCCACACTGGCATCTTAGGGGAGGCCACTATGTTGCTTATGCCAAAAACACCAACAATGCCTGGTATTGTTATAATGACAGCAGCTGTAAGGTAAGCTTCTTTTAAGCCAGCAATTTCTATGGTAGCCATCATTATAAAATGGCACCAGCTGCTTAGTTGTTAGGCTGTCAGACTCAGGTTTCCCCAGGCTAGAACGGCTCTTCTCCCGAGTCTAGTTGCCTCTGAACAAGGGAAAATATACGTCGCTGTTCTCAGGACAGAACGCCTCGACTTCCCTGTAGCCTACCGGCTACTGGAGCCAAAGCCAAAACAGCCTCGTAGCCCAGACATGTGAAAAAGATCAGACCAGTGGTCAGCAGGGACAAATTTGTCCCCACCAAAAACAGATTTTCTATTCTCTTGGGTAAGGCAGAAATGGATTTCGATCCATTGTCTTCCCACACCCCATCTTCCCCTCCACCTTCACTTCTACCCTCCTTCTTATCATTGGAGACCAACCCTCCCTCACCCCCACGTCCATCTCCTACTCCAGACCCTCTCCCTTCCTCCCAGACCCCGGTCCCTTCGTCACAAACCACCCCCTCTGATCCCAACCCCCATTACCTCCTTCTCAACAAACTCCAGCCCCTCCCCTTTTGTTCAAACTCCACCTCATAATTCTCGTAGCTCAAAAGGATGGCGGTTTCTTACCACTTCGCCACCTGAGGCGATTGGTAAACGCGCTGTATGTAACTCGTACCTCGCTGCTACGGTTTCTCTCGGAGCTCGCAGCTTTCACATGCTTTCGATGATGTTATGTGACAAACAAATCATGACTGAGATTGCTTGAGATATTTAAAGAGTAATATTTTGTTTCCTTTTTCTTCCAGGAAATATCAGAGTCACAACTGGATAAGAATTCAGCTTACATCCTATTTTACGAGCGAGAGGGAGTTGATTTTAGCCAGTACATGCCGGACACAACCGGTTGTGAGCCGGATCTGTCGGAGATTGATGATGAATTTGAGTCAGACTTCAAAAAAATGTGCGTGCTTCAGTAAACTCGACTGCCATCACTGCTCACTCAAATTCTGCCTCAAGCAAGTGACTGTAGGACTCATAGACAGAAATCATGCTGTTGGCACAAGTACCATCAACTGGTTCACCTGCTTGACTTATCAATCTGTCACAAATGAAAATGTTAGAGAAGTTGTACAAGGGTATGATAATTGACACAAATTTAGACCTTGATGAGCTTTGCTTGTTTTGTTATTAAGCTTATGAGGTTGGTCACACTAGAGACTTATTCCAACAGGTGAGAAAATTGATGTCGTGTCAAAACTGAAAATTATCGATAGACATAATTCTTCTGCGTCTTGTAGAAGTGAGTGTGAATTGATGTGATATAAAATTTAAAATTGGTGATAGACATAAATCTTCTCTGTCTTGTAGAAGTGAGCTTTCCATGTGCATTTGTTATTTTTTCTGAACACTACCTGTCTGCCTTTCTCCCGATCGCTAATTACAAGTTTTACTGAAATTTCTTCGGTGAGCTTGGCAAACACATTCATTTTCCCTTAAACATGAATTTGGAAGCCAGTAGTGGACAATGTTTTATAGACGGTTGAGTCCTGAATGGATAAAGCCTGAAGCTGAACAGTTTTTCTGTGATGGACAAAACCTGAAGGTAAACAGTTTGGGTCTTTTTGTAGGAAAACAAACCTGGTTGTGTTACTTGATTATTATTTTTGTCAATGCCTTCATGTAAAATGTATTTCTCTTAACAATTTATTTGGATTCTTGTGAACAGTTTCATCATCAGCATCCTTTCTCATGAGTGTATTTATTTTCTTGTTTGAAAAAATGAAAACCCCTGAACACACAGAAAAAAGAAAGACAGAATACAGTATGGCTTAAAGGCTAGTATGGTAGTTTGACCTTGATAATGACCTTTTACATTGACTATGTACTGCAGCCTTCCAAGGAATTAGGAAGTATTACTTATTCTTTGTATCGTTGTAAGAAGAGTTCTTATATCCATGTTTGTACTAATTCATGAAATGACGTTTTTTAAAGACAAAAGCCAAAATGTTCTGTGTCACACTCTTCAGTGACGTCGTCACTTAATATTCTTTTAAGAAAATTTGATAAACCAATTTCTTTGTGTCTCAATTCGGTCTTAAAAATAAAGATATGTTTCACTGCATAGTTATGTTTCTGACTACAAAAAAGAAAAAAAAAAAAGTCCTTTTTTAAAGTCAATACTGTCTTTCAGGTATAATTTTGAAATTCTGTTGCTTTCTTTTTGCTATCCTCAAGCTTGCTCAAGATGATGACAGTTAGCGAAGTGATAATAACAATTATCCCTTTACTATTTATAACATCTGATTGTTGCATATATCTTAATTTTCCAATGAGAGGGGGTGGAGACATTTTTCACTACATTTTAATTTTCACCTTTCATTTTTATAAAAAGCATGTAAGAACTCAACTCATTGTCATCGTCTGAAAACATTTTGCTTACCGTTGCTCGACTCCAGTTTACTCATTCCTGAAAATGTGTGCATGTCTACTTTCTGAACCTTTTTGTTGGACTGTGTATGTTATCTTTCCTGAAATTTCTTTCATTCCAATCCTTTGAAATAAATGGGAGAGTAAATGAGTGCTTGAAAGAAAACAAACGAGAAGAATTTTTTTATTAAAAGATTCAAATAAAATTAAGCACGAAGAAAAATCTTTATGTGTACGTAAATCCCAAGACAATGATTAGCATTTAAGTTGTCACTGAAGTGAAGGAGACACTCTTCTTCTGTGTGTATTTTTTTTTAAATATACAAATTTCAGATTGTTGTCATTCTTAACTTACATGTGTCCATGCAAATATCTGTCAGATGATTTGAAATTGGTAAGTATTGAAATTTATTTGAAATTGTAAGCAAATCTAGGGAGCTGGTCTTAATGGAGAACTCAGTCACAATAGATTTATCCTGAACTTTTTATCTGACTCTTTAACAATCATCACAGTTGAAAGAGAGATCACTATCAATTTGTCACAAATGTATTGAAGAGATTGAAGTTATAGTGCTATTGGTTGGACCCACCATTTTACTCTCTAAGACCTTGCCTTATGTTATACAGACAAAACTGACATTGATATTCTCATTCACCTTCTCTTTTGCTCAGTTATTTAGTCTAAGTCTAGAAATTATAAATATCGCCTACTCTCTCCATTTCACATACTCTGTCTGTTTTGTCTCTTGTCTGCCTGCCTGTCTGTCTGTCTGTCTGTCTGTCTGTC
>JAXRKP010000004.1:170000-217500 GCA_037039925.1 Doris montereyensis
TACCCTAATGAAAAAGGAATGAATAGATTTGGGTTGGTGGGTGGGGGGGGGGTGAATGTTGAAACGGAGAAGATATTTCTTTGATTTGATCGCCTTTTTTTTTTTTGATATTGTTCTTTAATCATTAGAGATTCATTTTTCTCAAATTTCCTCTTCAATTTGTTTTCTTATCTTTTTTATAAAACAAAATAACCATTTTGAGATACCTTTTCTTGGTTTTGCTGTATCAGTTAATTTCAATGGTCACTTCCTCAAAAGTCTTTCATAATGAGTCTACTGTTTTGTCAAAGTCAACGGAGTTTGGTCAAATGTTTTATTTAGCCTCCATATTTATGACATTGCTGTACTGTAATTGATAATGATGTTAAATTAGATAATGATGTCACATTCAGTAAGCCCCCTGTACTACCTGGAATGCCAAGCCAGTTTTGTCATATATTTATGGGCAGATGCTGCTGGTAGGTTCTTCTTTCCTTTCACTCTTTCACATGTTTTTCATCTTGCTGTTTTATCTTAATCCTTCTTGAGATCACTGCCTATGGTAAACTGGGTAAATTGCAATGAAACAAATATATGTACATTTTTTTGTCCTTTTCTCTCTTTTCTTTTGGTTTCTTTTTTTGTTTTATTTTAAATACAATACATTTGTTTACTTGCTTCTTTCTTCCCGTAATTTAGTACAGTGGAGCTCTGTTACAACGGGGTTCACTGGTGTGGAAGGGGAAATTTCATTGTAGCTGAGTCCCGTTGTAAACGTGTATACAACTACATTATGTACAAGCTAGACATACAACATGACTCTAGTATCAACTTCTGAGAATGCCATTTTTGCTAAAAATGGGACAAATCTAGTCTATCATACTAGTGGATAGAGCAGTTCATTCCCGTCATAATGATATCATAAAAGAAGCTCAGTATCGATTCTTTGAATTTATAGGAATTTTGTAGAAACGATACAGGCCTATCCTTCAACACAGCTATTATACAATAAAAGCCAGAAATATTATCTAAAGTATAGCAAGTTGGTACTCATTTTGATCGTCACATGAAACGCTATCCGAAACAAACTTATTTGAGGATCTATTAGGAATATTGCCTTAGATCAGCCATAAGATACGGAATATATTCCGCGCACCTATTATCAAAAGGCACCATCTCAAAATGAGTAAAAAGATGCTGGTGCACTTGAAACAGTGTCAATAAGAAGTAGTTGAGAGCCTCTCAAGGTTAAATGATGTTTCAAAGTATTATCCTACTCTTTCTTAGGTTTATGAGAGAAAAAATGTATTCAAATAACAGAAAGTAAGAGAAAAATACGATTTTCTCAAAATGTCCTTTTTGTTCATTATTTCCTATGTACTTTTTTATTTCTCAACGTATCCTCATGAAATTTAGCATGGATGATGAATGGGAGGGGGGGAGAAATTAATTTTTATATATGTACCGTATTATAGTTTTGGAAAAATTAAATTTTTTGTACAATATTTTTTTATTTTTTGGCTGTTCTCATATGCTTTTTTCAAAACTACATAAAATCAAAACTTACTTATGAAACGAAAATTCGATCTGATCGAATTTAGATATTGTATCAAATAAGATGTGTGCCAAGTTTGAAAGACATTTGTTGAAAAATGAAAAAGCCTATCGATATTGAATTTGGTGAAATTTGGGGCAAAATCCAAGATGGCCACCATTTCCATGGCAACCGGAAGCGTCAGAAAAAACCCGACATATTTCAACTCAGTACACCATGCCCATTACACCTATACGTAAGTTAAATTGATAGGAACAAACAGGAAAATTTTCACTCCAGGACCCGGAGCTTTTCAAGTTGATAAGAATGATTTTTTTACCATCTACCCAGATAGAGAGTGTGCGGTGGTGCAATTTTTTCAGCAAAAAGTCCTGTTGTAGCCATACATAATTTATAAAGCTTACACAAAGTTTACAATGAAAATTTCGAAATGTCCCTCTTAAACGAGATCCTGTTGTGTCCAATACCGTTGTAGGTGAGCTCCACTGTAGTAAGCAAAAGTATCTCTCATGGTTTGCTCCTTAAGTTTTATTTGTGTGTTCACATTGCCTTTTCAACATGATCTCAGCTCTTTTGTGTCAAGTGCAGACACGGCTTTTGAAAGGATAGGAAAGGCAATGTTGTGCAACACTTCAAGTTGTCTCTGGTGTGTGTAGTCTAGTGGGTTTTTTACAACTGGGTTTGGGTTTGTCAGGTCCTGGCTTCATACTCTGACAGTGCTAGGTCTGACATTGTATTCCTTAAGAAACACCATTTTAATTATTTCCCCCACTCGAGCCTGATGCTAATGGGTACCAGCATCAGCATTGGAGTAAAGTCTTCAGTAAAATAGTGTCCTGTCTCGGAGGCAACAGATTATCACCTGTTCCACTTTATACCATGGAAATCAGGATAAGCTCTGGCTGACTGTATAGGTCGTGAACGCCTTAAAAGAGCTTTTCTTCTGGTGGTGCCAAGCAGATCGGGTTTAGGTTGGGGATTTATTGGAGTTAATTTTGGGCTTTCTTTTCATTTAAAGCTGATTTAGATTGCTTATGCCATTTATAAATGGTTAAAGTGATTTAGTATCCAGATTAGTGCGAGAGAATTTCTTACTGTATTATAGAGGAATATCACTTGCAAGTTCCAGTTTTCTTTAAAACTTTATAGCTACCTGTATGAATATTTCTTTCCTTGTTTGGTTGGTTTATTAAGGTTTTATGTTTTTTGCTTTTGTTTTTTGTGGGAGGCGTTTTTCAGATAATTTGTATCCTTTTTTATGCAGTCATTTCAATGAAACATATTTAATACCTGCACATGTTCCAGTCAAATTGAGCAGTTGTACATTGTGTATATGATATAAATTATTATAAACAATTTCCATAGTAATATTACATGGTTTTTTTATTTAGTACATGTGTTTTGTGTATTATATTTGTACTTGTCATTTACCACAAAAAGTCAGAAATTATTTATGAAAACGGGAAAGACCAGATACAGTTTAATTGAATTATCATATACCCTTGATGTCATTTTTAGATACATGTATGTATTTTAAAAGCAGTGTGGGGTTTTCATCACTTTGAATATTTATTTTTTTTATATTACTCTAGAAGGCGTGTTGTGTATAATTACTATAATGTATTGATGTATCGAGAAAGCACTCTTTATCAACCATGATCACCAAAGGAGCATAAAGAAGTGAACGCAAAACAAGATATGTATGTATGTATAATGCAATTTGATGATTAAGCATTTCATTAGAAATGACATGAAGCCTTTAGATGCAGTCGGCGTCGGTGATAAGCATGGTGTTTGGGAGGAGACTGGAGCGTGCTTACGGTCGAAATACTGCGCTAAAAGTAAATCATGAAATTGAAATTTTTCGCTTTCACACATTTGTCGGGGTGTCACATTTAAAAAAGACTGAAAAGCAAGATCAATTTGCACTGAAAAGGAAAGAAAGTGAATAGGGTCGTCATAAGAAATGAATTTTCTCTTGTCTCTTATGTAACGATTCAAAATTTCCGTTTCAAAATCAGTTAGCTCCGCCAATAATGATAAAAAAAATTGTCCAAACCGCCCGTTTTTCCACTCTCCACGGCGTGAGTCGCAGACTTCACTAATTTTCAGTCCTATTCGCCTTGCCCCTCTCTTCTATACAAAGTAGTAGCGTAATATGGCTTAACACCATTGGAAAGATATATTCAAGCCCTTTCCAACCATGTGTGTTGTAGGGAATGTGTAATACAATGTGCTTTCACACTCTAGTAAACGAGTGTGGTCAGATGCGAAAACCAGCTCGCCAGACACCCCTCTCTCTTCGCATTACGCAATAGCTCAATGAATGATAGTCAGCTCTGATTGGTCAAGTCAGATTTTGCTAAAAATAGGCTTTGCAATGATACCCATTAGTCCCACTGATGTCAAAATTAAGAGCTCATCCAAGGCGATTAAAGTTTTTAAACGCTCCGTAGAACCATGTACGTAAGGAACTCAGAGAAAACAAGCCCACCAAAAGAAAGTTCATTTAATTTTGCATTAGAAACTACAAATGTCATTAACCCTTTGCCATTGCCACCCATTTTGGCTGAACTCCTTAGAAGTGACTCATATCAGGAAAAAAATTATCATTTCTTAACTACAATAAATGTTCAATTGAAAATAGTAAACAAGAATTTTTAATATTATTTTGCAAGCGGTCCTGTCTCAGTAAGTCTTCTATTCTTGTGTTTTCTGTGGTTGTGTGTCATATTTGTCTCCAATTTTCAAATCTTCCCAGTGTCAGGCACTAGCGCTCTTTTTACTTGAGCTCTTTCCGGAAGAACCTCACACACTTCATTGTCACTGTCAGAGTCAACAAGTTCTTCAACACCTCTATCATATTCACTGCATCATAGATCATCACTATCTTCAACTCTAGCCTCGTCAGAATCAGATTCATAACGGTGCATAATCTGTTCATCATCGAAATCCTCGATTTTGAGGTTGCCGGTGTAAACAAGTCGGAAGAATGGGTCAAATCCGGGAATTTTGAACGGGAAAAAATCATGCAGTAGCGTGTAATAGTCTATTACGATGGACGGAAACTACTCTACAGAACAATTTACTTCGTTTTATTTTATATTCAGACTTTTTAGTGGAGCTGGTCAAGTTTTGACCACAGTCGAAGTCGGCAATACGAAGGACAACCGAAAGTTTCGACTATAGTCGAACTCGGCAACGTAAGGGTTAAATTTCAACTGCAAGTTACCACGAAAAAAAGCTTTGTTTAACCATAACACGGCACGGTCTTCTAACTACATCTACTAAGCAGGACTGACCAGTCCCTTGGCTCGGGCCGTATGTGTGTTGTCAATTCAGTGTATAGAGACAAATTATGCCATTTTTGCATTTTCTACATCGATAAAAAGCCATCTTGTAGTTTTAGGAGAGTCGTGAAAAAAATTGGGCTTTTTCTATGTATTCATGACTTTAAGTTTAAGAAGTATGAGTTTTGGGAGTGATCGTTTTGCAAGATATAGAGACGGTTAAATTAGGTGATTTGGCCCATGAAATATGGAATAAATTTTCAAAAATTAAAAAATTAAAAACTTCGTTTAATATTGTCCTACAGAAATGATGTTGGTATCAAATTACTCAGGTAATAAAGTTCTTTCCAGTGGCAATTGTTTTTCCATTGCTTACACTTGAGATTTCGGTTTGGACTACCGGGTACCTGCTAATATTAATACAAAATGTTTAGATCAATAGAAAATATCTCCTGTTTTACAATTACGGTACCGTACATATACTGTTACCCGGCTTTGAGGCTAATATGACAACACAAGCATTAGACAGTTGAAAACTATAATGAGATGCGTGTCCTCACCACCTACCTGTCAAAGACGGGTAGGGAGAGTTTGCAGCTTGGTATATTGCTTACATTGAATTGTTAACAAAATGGCCAGGTTAACTCGAGGCCTGAGGCACACACACACAAACACACACCTTCGCATATATCCAGATCCGATTAATCTAAGAGATAAATAGATTCTTTTGGTTAAGCAATAAAACCATGCATGAAGGCATTTTCTCAAAATCTTGATGTCCAGACATTGTCATTTTATGTACCATAATTAATTAATATTATTAGAGTTGTGCCATGAATTGGAGCAAACTTAAGACCGAAGTGACTGCGCTTATATGCGGGTAGTTTATATAGCAAAAAATCGGTAGGAATAAGTTTGCGGGCTTTGGTGAGAAGTATGTTTGGAGACGTGCATTTAGATGGCATCAAGTGATGGCATCAAGGGATAGCATCAAGTGTATTAATTCTACATTTCACTGTATAGCATCGTATGACATTTTCAGAACATACTGATGAACTAATCTTTGACAGCAGATCAAATTGTGGGGATTTCTTTGTTTTTATGTGAAGTTTTTTTTTTATGGCTTTTGGATTTGTTTTTCTTTGTTTGAAATCAGTAGTACTAGTACTCTAAAAAGTCTATTCAGTTATATGATTTTATATTCAACTTTTTGTTTAGAAGAGGTAGGTGACACAATATCTTTCCATTCATCCATGCGTCATAACTTTACTTTCACTCCATGTGACTGACCTATAGTTGGATTTTATCATTTTCATACAACGACACAATATTTAGCATGCTTACCGGATTTTAATTGCAATAAATTGAAACAAAACCATTGGGCGATTGAATTGTCATTCATTATAGATTCTTAATTGATGAAACTCCCCAAGGATGCAAATGTTCGCAGCTTTTCTTAAAATGATCCCATACATCCGTATAGTATGTGACAAAGATAATGCAATGGTGGTCCCAACCGAGGAGCGTTATTGTCATAAACCAATCATACAAAGTATCTACTTTCTTTTGGACGCGATTGTGTATACAATATGATATCAATATCATAGCTACCTTTTGCTATTGGCATATAAACCAATGAAAAAGAATTCATTGTCAAACATCTGAACATAACTTTCCACATTGTCTCCAAAATACGTCATTCAAGTTCAAGTCTATTCGTGATGGTCAAACCTTATTTGATTTTTAGATCTTACTCAAAAGTTGTAAAATGCTACACGCTTGGATGTACGTTTCTCATCGCCGTCTATCATTTGCCTTAGTACTTAAGTAACATTGAAAATACAGTTCTCGTAGTTGGGATTTTGATTACACTAATAACTAATAGGCATATTTACTGCTGATGCTATGATTTTTGTGATGATGGATGGGACGGGCGAGGTGGAGGGGAAGGGGCTGGTTGTTTGCACCTTCTTTTTTTTTCCTTTTACTTTCTTTTCCCATATTTAGATTCTGGAAGATCTTTTTAAATTGTCCAATCAATTAAACGTTTGTTTTTGTTCTTATCTGATTTTTATCACTTTTTTTTTCTTTTTTTGCTTTGTTTTGGAGATGGTGTGAAAGAGGGAGGAGCATTTTTCATCTGTTGCAAATGATGTTTTGTTGTTTTTGTATGTGTGAGGGTTATTGTTGTTTTTTGGGTTGTTTTTTTTAATGGAGAGGGACATGTTTTTGGGTACAGGAGCAGGGCAGGGGGTTCTGCCTTTGTGGGGGGGGGGGGGGAGATTAGTAGCGTAGAGGGTTAGCTTGTATTTAATTGGATATGGGCTCTGGGATGCCTCATACTTGAAAATTTGTTCTATCATGTTTCAGTGGTCTGGTGGGTTATCTGGAGAGATTGTACCATGTGTGTTGAACAGTTGTGGAAAGTTACAGCCATGAAGAAAATAATGGATTTGACTATTGCTTGGTCTATACTATATTGTTTATTGTTAAAAAAAATGTTTGAAGCCAACAATTTTGTCATACATTTGTTGATCACAAACAACTGGTGTGAACCTTTCGGACTACCATGGAAAATATTAATGGAAAAACTATTTATTTGGCAACTGGTGATAACCCGCAAATATTTGATGTGTGAAGAAATACAATCTGTTGTTCTTGTCTTATTTTAAGATGTTTCTTTTTGTTTTCGTACCATATTTTATTATCATGTTTTCCTCATTCTCCTATCAGGTTGCCATAATTTTTCTAATCAGACTCACTCCTTATGATTCCCCCAGTGCAAGGAAGAGATAAAAAGCAAACAAATCACAAAATTCAAGATTAAGAATATGACCTTTGTACATTGTTCATTTAATGGCTGAATTGTATATTTCGTTAATTCAACTGCGATAAAATATGCCCATAGCTTACATTACAAAAGATTGTTTTTCTTTTCACACTATTCTTATGTGTTCTGTGATGAATTTCTAAAGATTTGCTTTTTTTAACTTTGTTTTCTTCTCTACATTTGGTCCACTTAGTACATGTTTATTATGATTATATTTAATGTGTGTGATGAAAATGATTTTATTGAAAAAGATGAAAATTAAAATAATTTTTGATGAATATGTCACTTTCAGGTATGTTGATGATAATTATGATCAAATAAACCTCAGTTGTAGAGTTTGCTTTTCGCATTGTTCTCTTTGTGTTATTTACATTATATTTAGATCAACATTGTCTGTATACTGTATCCTGCTACTGCTTCTACTACTGTGGGCGGGTGACCGGCGCTATTGCTAGATCCTAGTACTTAAGAGGACCTCCTTTTTTCTTTCACTCTTGTCTATTTTCTTTTAACTTGCTTTTTCCTCTTACTCTTAATTCACCCTGAGATCAAAGTATATGGTGGATGGGATAAATTTTCAATCAATCAATCAAGCTACTACTACAGCGGTCGGCTACTGCTGCTGCTGCTGCTGTAGTAGTAACTTGATTGATTGATTGAAATTTATCCCTTCCACCATGTTTGGTCCACTTTAACTTTACAGTGGAGCCCATTAAAGCAGTGAAGGAAATAATAGACATGATTATTGCTACAAACCCTGAGATCACCGACACAGTGGTCAGGGTTACTTCAATTCAAAGAAACAAAAAAGACTATACTATTACTTGGTCTATTGATTTGCTGCTGCTGCTACTACTACCATTACTAGTACTAGTACTACTACTCATCAAGTGACTTGCTGTGTAGCGTTGATGATTATGTTCTTCCACACTCGGTGATCACTGGTCACTCATCAGGTTGATTACTTTCTTTGTCTTCAGCCATCCTGCAGTTCCATCCAGGATCTTTTCCCTTTTGTCTTCCTCTACATCTTGTCCCATCGATTTTCTCAGTGGTGACCAGGTGTTCCATTTTTCTCTCATTACATTTACATGTCCAAAAAAAAGTTGCCTGTCCCTTTTTTTATTTTGTTGAGGAGTTCTACGTCCCTGCCTGTTTGAGAAGGTTTCGTTCATTTTGCCCGCGAGACGCATAGCATTCTTCTCAAGAACCTCATCTTGGTTGCTTTAATTCCCCCTGCATCTTTTTGTTTAGGGTCCATGCTTCACTTCCATACTACTACTACATGTGTATTATTATTACTACTAGTACTACTACTACTACTACTACTACAACTACTACTACTACTACTACTACTACTACTACTACTACTACGACTACAAATGCTACTATTAATATAGTATTATTAGTATACTATAGTGAGGAAACGACATTAAATGATATTTTTAAAGCCCCATGGGAACAAAGACGAGACAAATACAAGGAATGGACAGAATAAATCTTGGCCACCATGGGAATTGAACCCGCAACCTCTGCGCAAGGAGCATCATCAGCTCGTTTGGTTACACGTTTTCTTTTCATGGTGAGGCAATGGGTGCCGACGCAGAGGTCACGGGTCCAATCCCCATAGTTGCCAAGATTTTGTCTATTCCTTGTATTTGTCTTGTCTTTGTTCCTGCTAGGCTTTAATGTTATTTAATGTCATTTTTCACAATTTCGACATACCCTTGCCTCCCTCTTTGTCTTTACATTTTACTATAGATAGTACTAGTAGCTATTTCACATGCTTACGCTGTATTTCCCTCGGTTCTTGCTGATCCACATGTCATACCATGTGTACTGTACTTTACATCGACATTGATTATCTCCCTTGTTGTAATATTGGCTACGGGCGTTTTTGTTATAATACCATTCCCCTCCATAACGCCAAGTTACCGCTGGCACAACAGCTGGCAGTATAACGAGACTTGAATGTACAAAACTACAAAGGAATTAACAGAAATAAATATTTAGGCACCAAATAATACATGTAATACTGTGTCAAATTAAAATTTTGTGTCAAAACTCATAGAAAAAAACAGTGTTTATTAATAGAATCAACACCCACATCCTCCTGAGTGGTGAGAGCGCCAAATTTTAGTTGGCGTATAAAAAGGCTCATTCAACAGAAACAGCGCTCATTCATGTCCTCAATGACATTCCCAGAGAAGTTGACAACAAGAACTTATGCGTCATGCTGGTACTGTTCGACCTAAGCGCTGCATTTGATACAATCGACCAGGCTTTCTTTCTTTCTTTATCAGCTCCCATTCTACCTTCCGGTGTATGGGTTTTAGATACCAGAAATGATCTTTCTCCAGGCTGCCCTGTCCTGACAGTTTCTGTTTCCTTCCGTGAAAGTTAAATTTCTTTGCATTAATACCTCTTTTATATCTTCTTCCCATTTTCTCCGAGGTCTGCCTTTTGGTCTTTTACCTTGAGTTTTAGCACTGTATACTGATCTAGCTATTCTATTGTCATTCATTCTGTTAACATGCCCAAACCATCTCAGTTGAGTCATTTCTATCTTAGTTTTTATGCTATCTGCTTTGGTTTGATCTCTTATTGTTGTGTTTCTGATTTTGTCTCTTTTAGTTTTCCCTACTACTCTTCTTAGATATTTCATTTCGGCTGCCTGCACTCTACTGTATTCTCTACTGTCTAAGGCCCAGGTTTCACTACCATAGAGGAGAGTAGGACAATAAACTGTGTTGTATACTGCCATTTTGGTTTTTGTTGACAATTCTTGTTTACCTACAAATGCCTTTCCTAGATGGTTATATATTGCACTTGCCTTTTGGATTCTCTGGCTGATTTGTTGTCTTATTTTTCCTTCTGAGTTAATCATTACTCCCAAGTAATTGTAGCTTTGAACTTGTTCTAAATTCTCCTGCCTAATTTAAGATTTTGTGTTTTAGCTTCCCTAGTTACTAGCATTTGTTTTGGTTTTCTTTGCATTTACTCTCATTCTTCTTTTATTTAATTCATTATTTATTATGTTGATATTTGACTGGAGGTCCCTTTCTGATTTTCCAAACAGAACTAAATCATCAGCAAATGAAAGCATTGATACATTTCCTGGTTTGAGATTCCACATACCTACATTCATTTTCTTCATGTTTGAGGATGCCTTTGCAACTGAATCCATAAATGTGATAAACAAAAGTGGACTTAGGCCACAACCCTGTCTTACTCCTATATCTACATCAAATTGTTCAGATACATTTCCAGCTACTCTCATTGCACATGTTGGTTTATTGCAAAAACTTTTAATGGTTTCTATTAAATTTTGCTCTACGTTGTATTCTTTTAAAGAATGCCATAGTTCGTCCCTCCTCACAGTGTCAAATGCGTTTTCTAAGTCAATAAAACACAGGTGCAAGTCAATGTTTCTCTCAAGGAATTTTTCTATTATTTGTCTAATTGTAAGTATGTGATCTTGTACACTTTTTCCTGGTCTAAATCCACTCTGGTGTTCTTCAATCTGATCCTCTACTCTTTTCCTTAGTCTCATTTCCAGAATCCTGGCATACATTTTTCCTGGTACGCTAAGTAGTGATATCCCTCTATAGTTTGAGCATTCCATGGTTGATCCTTTTTTGTGTATTGGTACTACTGTTCCCTTTTTCCAGTCGTCTGGCACCTGTTTGTACTTCCATGCTTGTTGACATATTGCATGTAGTAATTTGTCTGCCTCTCTCCCTTGGTTTTTAATCATTTCTTGATACACTTGATATACTCCTGGGGCTTTTCCTAATTTCACTTTTCTTATAGCTGTTTGAAGTTCTTCCATTGATATATCTACATCTTCAGCTGCCTCGTCTCCATCACTTGTTACTCTTAATAATCGATCTGTACTCCTTGTTTCATATGTTTTTGAGGGATTATGTAATTGTTGAAAATACTTTCTCCACGTTTCCATGATTTCGCTGTCTCCTTTCATTATTTCTCCTTTGACATTCTTAATTTGTCATATTGGGCATGTTTTGGTCTTTCTCATGCTCGTCATTGACCCCCCCCCCCCAGAACAGCTTTTGATTTCCTTGATAGCTTTCTTGAAGTCTTTCTCCAAACTCTTCCCACTGTTCCTGTTTGCTTTCTAACTTGCTCTTTTGCGATAGTTCTTTTACTCATGTAATCTATCCTATCCTCTGGTCTCTTTGTTTGCAAGTATTTCTTCTAGGTATCTTTCTTTTCTTTGATCTTAGTCTTGACATTCTTATTCCACCATGCTGTCCTTTTCCCATCTCCTTTAATTTGTTTCCTACTACATTACAACTGAGGAGTGTTTCTTTATATATTTGCCGCTTTTCTTCTATTGTGCTTTCCTTCAGATCCATCTGCCTTTCACTCATAGATCTTTTTATCCTGGATTGGTACATCTGTTTTACTATTGGTTTATTAGTTCTTCTATTTTGAGTTTAGTAGCTTTCTTCTCTTTCCTTTCCTGTTTCTTTTCTTCAGTTAATAATCTCATTTTGGCTATCACTAGGTGATGATCACTAAATATTTCAGCTCCTCTGCTTACTCTAGCATCCATTGTACTGTGAAAAAGGGAGCTGCTATTATGTAGTCTATGATTGATTTTTCACATCTGTCTTCATTTACTCTTGTATATTTGTGGATATCTTTATGAGGAAAAAATGTGTTAGCTATATTCATGTTATTCTTTAGGCAAAAATCTATTAGTTTCTCTCCATTTGTAGAAGTTGTTTCTCCTTCTTTACCTATTACTCCTCCTGATGTTCCTACAGTATTGCCTACTCTAGCATTTAAATCTCCTAAAACTATTAATTCCTGTTTGGGTTTAAGATTCTCTGCAGCTATTTGTAAATCATTTTCGAAGATATCTTTTTCTTCTTTGGGGCATCTTTGTTTGGTCCAAAAGCTATTAATAATTTAATTTCTCTTCCTTTTGATTTAATATTTACCTATAATAGCCGTGGGCTTACAAATTTCCAACTTTCTAGTAGCTTTTCATGTCTTTTATGCATTAGGAGGCCTACTCCTGCTCTAGCTCTATCTTTGACATCTACTCCTGAGAAGATTAAAGTATGATTTGGTCCTACATTTTCTATTCCTTGTTCTTTTTCTTTGTTTCTGTAATAGTAATAACCAAAATGTCTACTTTGAATTTTTCCATTTCTTCAGCTAATTCTTACTCCTTTCCATTAATTGCCCTAACATTCCATGTTCCAAAATCACAGACCGGGTTTTTTCCAGCGTCGTCTTTGAAAGTTCAAGCCGGGTATATCATTGTATATATTACTTTGAATCAGGTTGTTTTGGATAAGTAGGGATTAGCCCACTGTACCCTAGGTAGATGGTGGGGTTGCCACCTTGAGGCCCCCTACCGGGCCTTGTTATTTTCTGTTAGGGTTAACTCCCTTAGCCTTTACTCATTCAAGACCAGCCTGCAAGGCAGCAGGTTGTTATTTCATGTCGGGGTTAACTCCCTTAGCCTTTAGTCATTCAAGACCAACCCAAGACAGCAGGTTGTTATTTTCTGTCAGGGTTAACTCCCTTAGTCTTTGGTCAGCCAAGACATGCCTGCAGGAGACTCGTGGAGGGTGGGATCATCTACTCCACGTACAGGTGCTTACCTGTCGACAGCACGGATCGATCAGGCATTACTCATATTTCATCTTGAGAAACGCTTCAACTTCTTGGGTACTGCTCGTAAGTGGTTAAACATTTACTTATTTAACAGAACCCATATTGTTATCGTCGACAGAAATGATCGTAAAATAGGGGTGTACCCTGTTCAATACTCGGACCATTTCTCTTCAGCATGTACACTACACCGCTATGCGATGTTATAACTGTAACTGATCATGGACTCCATTTTCATTTATATGCCGATGATACATAAATTTACATCACTTCGTCCTCTTATGGTGAAATAAGAGCCAAATTACAAATGGAATCCTGCATCAAAGACATCAGAGAATGGATGGGCAACAATAAACTTTTCAAAAAATCAATGTGAAGGACATTCCTGTTGGCAAAAAAACCATCGAAGCCAGTGGATCTGTCAGAAATCTAGATTTTCTCTTCGACCAAACTCTATCAATGGAAGACCACATCAACAAAATCAAAGAGAAATGCTACATAAACCTGAGTGTGAGATGTATCCACAAATTGGTCAAGAACCGACCAAACTGTTGGTTCAAGCATTTGTCATCAGTCATCTCGACTACTGCAATGCTCTTCTTCACAACATCCCAACTCATTACATGAAATATCTAAAAAAATATCCAAAATCAGTGCGCCTGTGTTGTCACCAAAACAAAATTAAGAGACCACATCACTCCAGATTTCAAAAACCTTCACTGGCTCCCACTTCATAAACGCATCGAATTTAAGATCGCATGCACTGTATTCAACTCATTACATGGAACAGTACCTGAATATCTTGCTGAATAATTACAGTCCTATCATCCACCACCTCCTCTTAGGTCACAGAGTAAATGCCTCCTGACCACACTTATTCCAAACACAAAAAAAGGTGAGAAAGCCTTCTCATTCAATGGACCCAAAATCTGGAACTCTCTTCCAACCATCAAGGACAGCTAAAAAAAATTTCCTTTAAGAAAATGTTGAAGACACATTTTTTCGAGAGACTTGTGAATTGACTCAATCGTACATTATTGACATTGTAAATGTGTAAAAAGCCTTTAGAGCATTTCTGTGTATAAGCGCTATATAAATCTAGCCTCATTATTATTATTATTATTATTATTATTATTATTATTATTATTATTATTATTATTATTATTATTATTATTATTATTATTATTATTATTATTATTATTATTATTATTATTATTATTATTATCTGAAAGGTATTATTGTATTAGGGTATTATGCTTGTATTATTATTAATTATCTGAATTATTATTATTATTATTATTATTATTAAATAATTATTATTACATTATTCGCACTATTATTATTATTATTATTTTTATTTTATTATTACTATTATTATTATTATTATTAAGATGTGGTGTTATTGGCCGAGTTATTATTATTATTATTACTGGGGATCATGAGGTCCCGGGTTTGAATTATTATTATTATGGGTATTATTATTGTGATTATTATTAATTACATTATTATCTGAAATTTTCATCACTCAACCCAGGTGCAAATGAGTACAAGCATTAGCTTGGAAGTAAAAATCTGCACCAGACTAACTCCATGTCCAGGGGACGAAATAAATCACTTGTTCGGTTCACCTATTGATACCGGGATAAGCTTTATTTCTATTGGATGAAGGAACCACACCGGTACAGTAGAAGATGTGCAAGTCGGAAACTTAGTGTATGTCAATCATCCGGCAGAAATTTAGTTCCTTCCATTTTGTCAAAAAGCATCCTACAACGATCGATCATGGGTCCTACGTTGGACTCACTCGGTGAACAATAATGAAAATTTTCTAAATACCAACCCTGTGACATTCTACGAGCATTAGCTCCTGGTCTAGGTAGGTGGATCTGACACCAGACCCATTCTCTTCTCAGGGGGTAAGTTAAATCACTATGTTGGTTCTCTATGAAAAGAAAAGCTCCGGTTCTATGGATGAAGGAACTTTTATTTGAAACTTCAGTCTATGTCAATCAAGAAATTTAGTTCTTCCATTTCAGGATTAATTCAAGAAGATCCTACAACGATCGATCATGTAAACGGACTCACTCGGTGTGAAAATTTAAAAAATACCAACCCTGTGACATTCTCTCGAGCTACCCTCCTGGTCTAGGTAGGTGGATCGACACTAGTCCCATTCTCTCACAAAAAAAGAACTTAAATATATAATGGTTCTCTATAAAAGAAAAGAAAAGATTCACTATTGTCGACTTTTATTCTCCTTCATCTGTAAAAGAAACTGTGTACATCTCATCAAGGATTAATTCGTCAGAAGATCAGTAAACTTATTGTTTTCTCATACACTGTAACGCAAGATACTACTTTAACACTGTAACGCAAGATACTACTTTAACACTGTAACGCAAGATACTACTTTAACACTGTAACGCAAGATACTACTTTAACACTGTAACGCAAGATACTACTTTAACACTGTAACGCAAGATACTACTGCAAGCACATATTTATTAATCACATTCCTCACAGGGGACGAGGGGTACTCGGTAATCCAAAGGCAAAGGGTAGTGGGTTCGAGCCAACAGTTGAAACATTCTCTCGAGCAAAATCTACCCTCCTGGTCTAGGTAGGTGGATCGACACCTAGTCCCATCGGAGACGGACGATAAAAAGGAGGTCCGTGTGCAGATCCACAACACTCTGTGCACGTTAAAGATCCCATGGCTGCTTACAGGGCAGTCTGGGCAAAATTTAAAATCTATCAAAAACCCGAGATCACCTTAGTTGTGGATACGGGTATATCAAATCAATTCAAACACAGAAAACGAGATGGCCGAGTGGTTTAAAGTGACTCAGAGATACTGTTACCCAGAGGAACTGGGCTTGAACTTCAGGCATTTCGATTTTTTTTCTCTCCCAAGGCAATTGACCCCATCTGCTCACTTGGACAGTATGGGTGACTCCTGTTTCATAATTTATATTTCCTTTCTCTGAAGCAATTGGAATACCAGGCGTAACACCTTTCGAACGACACTATTTTTTTCCATATTAAAGAAACTGTGTACATCTCATCAAGGATTAATTCGTCAGAAGATCAGTAAACTTACTGTTTTTCTCATACACTGTAACGCAATTCTCTTCTCACAAAGAACTTAAACATATAATGGTTCTCTATAAAAGAAAAGAAAAGATTCACTATTGTCGACTTTTATTCTCCTTCATCTACATGTATTTCTATAGTCATTCAGTTCTGTTGAAAAATCCAAACACGCTATATGCATAAACATAGAAAAAGATTCACTATTGTCGACTTTTATTCTCCTTCATCTACATGTATTTCTATAGTCATTCAGTTCTGTTGAAAAATCCAAACACGCTATATGCATAAACATAGAAAAGTGAAACTTGGCATATAGGCTACACGTAAATAATCCTCAAAACTCCCACAGAGTTGTTTCCAGAACGGAAATATCAAATTACATATTCTACTGAAATCGTGCCGAAGCGAGTGCCTGATGGGACATAATCTATTAGAAGTTTTTAAAAAAGTTCTTCCCTTTGGTTTCTTTAATACAAACTTCTTTTGAAAAACCGTAAATGAATGTCTCTCTCTCTCTCTCTCTCTCTCTCTCTCTCTCTCTCTCTCTCTCTCTCTCTCTCTCTCTCTCTCTCTCTCTCTCTCTCTCTCTCTCTCTCTCTCTCTCTCTCTCTCTCTCTCTCTCTCTCTCTGTGTCTGTCTGTCTCTCTCTCTCTGTCTCTCTCTCTCTTTCTCTCTCTCTCTCTCTCTGTCTCTCTCTCTCTCTCTCTCTCTCTCTCTCTCTCTCTCTCTCTCTCTCTCTCTCTCTCTCTCTCTCTCTCTCTCTCTCTCTCTCTCCATGTACTAGAATTTATTGTTTTAGCATCTTTTTGTGTTCTGTGGACCAGGTGTTCGGCTTACTCCATTGTGTCTCGTGACTAATGCTTCCCCAAACGAATTTGGTAAAAGCAAAATGATCCTCTTGCTCGTTTTTGTTACTAATATTACACTTCTTCTCACATTCATTGCGGCATCTTCATTGCAATGTAAGCATAACCACCTTTTTCTTCATCACTTTTCCTCCTCCGTCTTCGCCCTCCTCCTTTTCTTCCTCCTCCTCTTTTTTCTTCCAATTCCTATTTTATCTTTTTCATCTCATTAGGTGGCCGGGCGGTTAGGCTGTCAGTACTTGGTAGTAAAAATCTGCGTCAGACTAGCATCATGTCCAGGAGGGATTATGATCACCTGTTCTGCTTCACGCTGTAGAAACTGGGATAAACTCCAAACCTATAAGCCATAACGGCGTTGAAGGAACTTTACCTTTTCATTTTCCTTAAAACCAGTTCGTCATATCAAATAATTATACAAATGACTCATAAGTGCAATTTCACATTATAACATGCTGAACAAATGTCTACGCTAATACTATAAACATACTGTTTAATGACATTGAGACACTGAATGAAAACTGCCTAGATCTAGATTAGATATATACGTTAAATGAAGAAACACAAATGATAACAAACCAGAGAATGGAATGCGACATGTAGTTTATCACATTTTCAAAGTGAATTAAAATTGTCGTAGTTTGCTATAAATAGAGGTATGGAACTTTCCTTCCATTTAACTACGTTTTGCCAAGAGGACTTATATACTAGAAAGTCTAGAATGAAAGCTGATTTCGTCACCTGTTGTAAAATGTAACATTAGTTAAAAATGTGAGTGGTCAAGGTGGGAAAGCTAGTGTGGGTTTTTGACATTCCACCAAGCGAATTATTGTCTAGTACATGTAATAAGTCTTGTGGAGGTATTACAAGTATCAAAATCTGACTGAAAATTCTGCTCATCAATAATAATAATAATAATATTACTAGATCTACATAAGATAAGAAGAAAAGGCATACAGTGTTAACTTCATATCCGACTGAAATCTAGGCTATTCTCGGACAGGATATTAACATTGACGTGTGGCCTCCTGTTTAAATTACTCTACAGTAATAACATTATGATAAATACAGATAATACAATCAATTCTCTTGGCAGTAATAAATTTAAATCGCCTCTTGCCGAGAGAAGTTTCAAAACATTGCGCTCCATCAACACTCTAGGCAATATAATGTCTTTGGTAGTTACTTTCGGTTTTATGGAAAATTCCGAAGGTTATAACAACCGGGCGAATGCTTTACGACTTTCAATCGTTGATTGTATTCTTATAATATGAAGTAGAATATTCTTTACTTTTTTTAACCGCTGAGCAAGTAAATTTAAGAAATGCATCAACAGAATGTGCATATTTTGGTAAATCATGTTTGTTCTCGAAATGATGCTGCAAAATGTAGTCGTTAGAGTCTGCATTCAAAGCCAAACCGGAAGTAATCTTAACGTCCGCGCCAAAACCGGTACTAACCGCCCTTTATAGTGGTTGTTCATGACCCACGGAATACAAAAACTGATAGGCCGTAGATTCATTTGCCATCCAATACAATCTGGTTTGAGGTTTGTATATTTCGACTTACCTTGTGTTCACAAATAACATCTGATAACTGATTGATTACTTTGAGGGAATATTTGTTCTCAACATACCAGATGAACATTAAAAAATATATATATATCTAGTGTAATATAAAGATCTACCCGTCTCATTCATCATAGATACACCGTTAGACATACCAGCCGAGAGTTAAACTTGACGTTGGTTTTTCTTTTAGCCTCGATCCTCTAATTAAGGAATTTATTCAGATGTTTAAGCTAAGATGAAAGTACTAAGATAGCACTGTAGTTAACATGGAATCTAATCTAAATCTAGTAAAGGAATCTAATCTAGGTCTAGTAAAAGATCACTTCTTAAAGCATTTCCTAGATTTCATAGATTCTAGATCTACTAGAATCTATATCTAGATCTAGAGCTCTGAATAGATTATATTTGTAACTATTTTGAAAGGAGTACCGCAGTCGGGTCCCAACCAAGGACATGATAAAGAGTTTTTTTTGAAGGGTGAAATTGTAGGTTAGGGCTTGGGTTTTTGTGGGGAGGGGGAGAAAGTAGATCTGGATCTTTATGTGAGGTTGCTTTCTTTCTCTTCCTCTCCCTCTCCCTTTCTCTCTTACATGATGACATGCTGTGAAACTTAAAATCAGACGCCAATAATATTATCCGCTGACCCTTTATTTTAGGGCATGTTACAGTTGGCGCGGGAAGTGCGCAGGCCCTGTATTTAGGGCTGATTATTCGGACCCGGTCTGCTGACTTCCCTCTTGCGGGCGCTACCCCGGGTCCCAATAGCCAAAAATGGTTATTCGGACCGGTCTACTTTCTCAGCCTTCGTTCGTTCCTCCGGACCCAGGGCCCGAATACACTTTTTGACTACTCAGACCTTTCTTTTTCCTTACCGTTGAGATCTTTGCATTCATGCGTATTATTGACTTTCTCGTCTACACATTCAATTGATTGTCAGTTTCACATTATAATGGGTGTAAACCCTATAATCTGATACCATTTTGATTGAATTTCGACAAATTTGATCACCGATTGAACCGATAGACAACACCCTTGCAAATGGTGGCCACCGGTAAACGTGAGCCAAGACAGGCCGAAGGTCGAGCAAATAACTAATCAATGACTTTTATTTCTTGACATGTAGATCTAGTTGTAGTTGTAGCCTACTACAATTAGATCAACATGCCATCCGCCTCTAATTCATTGTTTGTAAGTTGGGTTGGGTTTTGAGATGGATCACCCCTGTAGCCTGTGTTGTGTTTTGTTTACGTTCTCTTCGGATCAGTCTCAGCAATCATTATACTATCTTTATAGTATTATGCACTCTTACTCATCTACTAATACTATCTCATATTTCCCGATCTCTTGTACATTCTTTTCAAGGATGGAGAGAGGAGAGGAGGAAAAAGAAGATATCGTTAGGAATAGGACAAAGAGGGGAAAATGAGAGAGCATATATGCAGACACTAAATTCACAAAAATGAGAGCAAGGAGGAAAAAAAGAGAGAAGTAAAGAGTAAGGAGGAGGAGAAAGAGAGCCACAAAGATACACACACCAAATTTACACAAATGCGTGCAACATAACAAAACTTTCTTACTTAAATGAAGAGACACCAATACATAGTTAAAGTTAAAGCTCAATTCATTTAATGTAGATAGAGCATCGCAAATCATGTATGCGGCGATCTCTACCCCGGACCCCAATCGATCTGGATCTATGTGTCTCGTCTAGTGAACTGAGAACGGACGTAGATGCGTAGGTGACTCGCCCAAATGAAATCACGCGCATTCTCGTCTCGCCACGAGATCGCGGGGTGGAGAGGTCATCGCAGGTCAGCACCCTGGTCGAATGACCATTTTTGGCTATTGGGACGGGGTAGAGATCGCATGAGCGGAAGTCAGCAGGCCAGGTCCGAATAACCATTTTTGGCTATTGGGCATCCGGGTCAATAATACTAGCATATTTAGAGCCGCAATCATTGGCATAGGGAGGGCACGTGCCCTATATTTAGAATACGCTTCTTTAATGGAAATTTCTACTTTCCTTACATGGTTTATGACGTAGTTCTTTGAGTTCATAGTTAAACAACAGTCAATGAGATTACAATTTATTTTAAGCTGGCGGTTTTCCCGGTAGCCTCATTATCATTCGTCAAGTGACGCTTTCCCATTCAACACACCTCGTGCAGGCCAAAGTTGATTACCAGACCTGCCAAGTTTCCCGATTTTATCGGGAAATTCCCGATTTGGAACCCCCATTCCCAATATGCCCGATATTTTTTTCTTGAGAAAAAATTATTTTGGTGAAGAAAATTGCCGAATTATAATTTCTACTAAGCTTTACTAAGTACTAAACATATTTGTACTTGGTAGAAATAATCAAGGACAAAACCTTTTGGTTCAGTACTAAATATAAATAGTAATCATAGATTACTTTCAGTGATTTTGATTACTCGATATTCACCTATTAATGCTGTTTGGTTAGAAACTGCTTTCGTTTTGCTAGGTTTAAATTGTAATCATTTAAAGGGTGTTTATTTTTCTCAAAATTCCTAGGAATCACTTGGAATCCCTAGGAGTCCCTCGAAAGCCCTTTGGTAGACCTCGAAAGACACTCAAATCATCAATTTTTGTCTCAGAAGGCAAAATAACATCAGCCTAAGTGGTTCTTTACCGACAATAGTCGAAAAGTGTGGCGTCACTTCCTGGACAACCCAGTTTTTGGTTCCAAACAAAAAAAACAAAATGGCGCTAACTATAGAAATCCCTTCAGAACGGGTCCTCTTATTTGGCCCACCTAAAACATTTAAAAGACCCCAAGCGCAAGTCATAATATATTCCTCCAACATTTTAATAACTTATCAGACCCATGTCAGTATTTTTCGTGTCAGTTATTACGTCCAAATCTAGTCAGTCAGTGGCGAGCTCTATTTATTCTCTATAAAATACTCGGCATCTAATGGTAATTACATTATGCATACTATAGACCTATACCATGGCTAAAATACCAGGACATACATTTTCTTGATCTAGATTTAGAAGGAGAGAGTTGGGTCAAGTTTGAAAAAAAAATAAAGAACACAACATGCCATTTTGAAATAGGCTGTCTTCGGTATTGTCGGTAAAGAACCACTTAGGCTGGTGTTATTTTGCCTTCTGAGACTAAAATTGATTTGGTAAGTGTCTTTCGAGGTCTACCAAAGGGCTTCCTAGGGATTTCGAGAGAAAAATAAACACCGCATTTAAATATAGTCTATTATCATTCTTTCAGTTTGTCTCTTTCCTTTGTTTACGAAGCTGATGATTGACTCATTATTTTCTATATCTAGCACGCTTTCTTGATTGTATCTTTTCTTCGAATCTTACCTGGATTATATTTTTGATTAGTTTTACCTTTCGTTTGGATTTATTCAATCCTGATTTATTAATTAATTTATTGCTGTTTTTATAATTTACCGTGTCTAAAATTGGAATACTAGGCTCTACAACTGAGACATAGATCTAGATAATATAAATGTTTTATTTTGAATTGGGTATGGATCAATTTCTAAAAAAAAACGCTTTGGAATTCAGAAGATGTGGAACCTACCTCTAGATCTACTTGTAATACTAATAGTTCTCAACCATGCAAAAAACCTAAACCAAGTGTTAAATTTCGGGAGGAATATATGAAGGGCCATGCATTAAACCTGTGAAAGGGGAGACCTTGTGGTTCAGATGTTAGCATTGCCAGTGGGTGGGAAGGATGACATAAAAAAACGTGAAAACTGCAAAGAATAATAAGAGCCATAGAAGAAAGTAAATCCGACTGAGACTAGCATTGGACTATAAAGACATGTTTTGTTATCGAGAGGTGCGGATGTCTCGTTTAATGTATCATTATATGAGCATTTTTCCATGTTACCTAAGTTGCATAAGTTTGATTGGCGTTGTGTAAATGACACAATTATTGATTGTTTGAAAAGTGTGTATATAGATCTAGATCTATGTGTAGTACAATATACTAAAGAAAAAGAGAAGACCAACAGCTGAAATTTTTTTAAAAATAACAATATTTTAAAAACCCAAGCGGAAAGTTTGTGTTCTTTCCATTTGACATTCATGCATCCCTATCACATGTGCAGTCTATTTAAAGTAACAAGTATTATACAAATTGTTATGGATAATGGGGGGGGGGGGGGGGAATCTATCAACCATCCCTTAACCTGACACATAAGCCCCCTTGAACACCATGGCAAGAGCTTTGTTGCTTGCTAGTGCCATAGAGGAAATACTAAATTTTATCTTGCCGACACTGAAACCAGTGAGAAAGAAAAAACTAGATCTACCCATAATTGGTCTTGTCTCGTATTAACACATGACATTAGTTAATCTAGGTCACTTTCTATGAATAACCTAAAGTAAATGAACACGACTGTGTTGATTGGTCTAAGAAGTACTGCATGCTCACTATAGACAGGTTATACCAATAGTGGACGCAATTCTGAAGATCAATGATAGATCTAAATTCAGTCATTTTTACTTCAGCTAAACCGGACTTCATGTGTTTGATTTTCATATTTTATTCTCCTCTTTCAGACTATTTTGACCTGAACAACAGCACATATGGCGGCAGAAGAAATTCCTTCCTTCAAGGTAAAGTCGTGAACGTGGAATTTTAATTAGAGCTAGATTTAATTTTTCAGAATTATCAGGTTATGTCGCAGAGTGACAACGAAGATAATTTTGATTACGGTAAATACAATCACCCGACTGCAAATAAAAGATCAGGATTGCTGTTCTCTAAAAATGCTTGTTAAAATGTTTTTGGGATTTTTAGTCAGAATATGTTAAAAGCTGTATTGTAGTTATTTAGTAGTATTCTATTCTACTGTCCAAAATCATGATGAGTATGAGCATTTTGCAAGTGCGTGGCCCCAACTCCAACCCTTCACTGTGATCCAATTAAATACTTGATCTATATCTAGCCTAGATATATAAATGATTAAAAAAAAGAAATGAGTTCGAAAACGTCTCCTTGCCGAACGCCATTTTATTGAGAGAGAAAATATTATTTTCATGTCGGAAGTCGGAAGAATTTGCAAATAACGATTACGCCGTTAGTATTTGCCCTCAAATAATCACTTCGTAAAAAAGCTGGTAGTTATGAGTAAATCTGATTTTTTTCGGCCTTGTCCGTTGAAAAGCACGCATATGAGGGTTAATTGGTAATTTTTGGTTTGAGCCCTCAAGAAAAAAGCAACATCAAATGAATATTAAAAAGTAAATGTTACTCTAGATCTAGAGACTTGAACAGAGTTGTTTCCTTTTCATGCAAAATTTTAAGAAAAATCGTCTATTCCAAATCTGGTCCTAAAATTGTGGGAATTTTTCAGGGATTTGGACTGGATACTATTTCAACTTGCTGTGACTTCCGTGTTTCAGGGTTTCCCATAGATGTCTTTATACCATTAGAAAGGACCTGAACCGATCTTTCTATTGGTGGTTAATATGATATTCAATTATTTGAGAATGGAAAATATCGGAGGCTCCCTTTTCATATTTTTTGCTCATCATCTTCAATCTTTTATCTTCATTTTGATATATAGATTATAATTATTTGATGTGTCAGTATGTTTAATTTATCCCGCCGATTTGGGACTAGGTCTAGTAAAAAAAAATGCCGGCTGTCATCTTTGATTTGAAATCGAGATTTGACACTGACTTTCAATTCAATTTTCTTATCAAATTGCCCATCTAGTCATCAATTCTAATGCCATCAGTTCCTCTTATGAATATTGCATCCTCCCACTACTTTCAGACCATATTTGTGTATAAATATTAGCTTTAATGTCAACTAATTTATGATGATGGGGGCTATTGTCTCCTAGGTGATACTTCTGTTATTTTCGCCTCTTTTAAATAGAGGTATGACAGCAATAAACGGTACCAATGCAAAGGGCTCATCAAGCTCTTTTCTGTGATGTTACTTTTAATGCAATTGTGGCATGTTCAAAATTTGATAAAACCACCTAAAGGAAGATTGTATTTTCAGCTGATTTTCCCTTTTTGAGTTCCAATGTGAAGAAATTAAGAAAAGCATTTTGCTTATGACTAAATAATAAATATTGATTCAATTCACATTGCACTGATATATTTTCACACGTTGAATAATTTGTTTGTAAACTGTCTTTTCAGTTGGTTTTGGTTGGTGATGGAGGTGTTGGTAAAACCACATTTGTTAGACGACACAAGACAGGAGAATTTGAAAAGAAATACATTGGTAAGGATTATGCCACGTCATGTTGCTAATAAAATATTTTTTCATGTCATAAATTGCTTATCTTGCCGGAGGCTAGATCTATCTACCTGCAAAGACAGCATTTTATTATTTTTTATTATTTTATTAGTCTTTGTACCAATATAATGCCTACATGAGGCAATTCTCTTGATAAGAAAATAAAAACTGCTTATCTATTGGGGTTTGGTCCAAATTTTAATGTTCAAGGTCGAAAGCTAATAAAAAATATATATATAATATATGACTAATGAAGTAGAAATATGCGGCATGTCAGAGTTTACCTTAGAACGTGATCTGTCCAAGAACCCGCTGTTTCTGTCTCCCGAGGTCAAGTTCATAGGCGGACACCACTGCAATAGTAGAACGGCCTCACAGTCAATAAAGATGCTTGCTGTAACCATTGTATTCTGACATAAAAATGGTCGTGAAGAATCTAGCATTGATTATTTGTTTTATAATGTCTCTGTGTCTTGATCCTGTGCTAATTTTCAAAGCAAGCAGGTCTCTGTCAGTTTGGGGTTTAGTGTTCTTAGGGCTGAGATCATTTTTTATTTTTTATTTGCAGTGTTTGTATGTTTTGTGAAATGATATCACAGCTATCAGAATGAATTTTTCAGAAATATGTGGTAGAAAGGAATTACTAGACTTGAGTGTGTTCACATACTCTTGATAACTTGGAACTGTGAATGAAAGTGAAGCTTCCCTGATCAGAATAAGAGCTGGAGCGTATCCCAGTTTCTATAGGGTGAAGCTGAACAGATAACAATTAATCTTTTAACCCATTTGCATTTAGGTTAGGTGGGGAACATGCATGTTAAGTGTCCCACACAACACCGGATCTAGCTTTTGCATGAATTCGAAACCGAGACCTCATGATCTCAACACCTAGCCATTCTGCCTCTGACAGTACACTTCTGATTGAGCGTATCTAGTAATATTTGACTATCTGAGACTCCAAGCTTATGTCATGAACAAATGCTGGGTCTTTAAAAAACTGTCTTGAATTTTTTCTGGTGATAAGTGTATTAACCCTGTATCAAATCATGTATGTGTGTGTGTGTGTATGAAAGAGGTTGCTGTCTCCCCTTAATTCCCACTGGAATAATTAAAAGTTGCTGAATAATTTTAATGCCCTGAATCATTCTACTTAACTTTCCTACACAGCCACAATTGGTGTAGAGGTAAATCCTTTGAAATTCACCACATCTCGGGGCCCTATTATTTTCAATGTATGGGACACTGCTGGACAGGAAAAATTTGGCCTACGTGATGGCTATTACATTCAAGGTTGGTATTATATGGCTGACTTCATTAAGATATCTTTTCCCCTCAGCTTATTGAATATTTCTTCATTAAGATATTTTACCTATATGCTCATTTTTATAATTCTTTAGTAGCCGATATTGTGTAAGATTTATGATACACTGCTTTTTTTATATATTTACTTTCATAGTACTTTCTCATGCATTTTTATTACACAGGGTGGTTGTTCCCTTTGGTAAACACTAATACTTTTACCTGTCATGGTTGACATGTTTGTAAGAAAACCCAACATCATGTGTACTTTCTTGAAAAATCAGTTCCTTCTCTGTCAATAAGAACAGCTTTGGGTTATTTTATAAATCTTTCATTGAAATTGTATTCTCAGTTGTTTGCTGGTACTTAATACTGGAACACTTTATGTATGAACAACATTAAACTTTGTCTTAAATCTTTGCCCATGATGACTCATGATCTGACTTTCAAGTGATGTCTTTTCATGTCCCTCTAATCTGAGGCGAATAAAAGTTTTTAATATCCTTTTTTGTCATATTGTTTACTTTAAGATTTAATTTCCTAAATAATCTCTCCTCAGGTCAATGTGCTATTATCATGTTCGATGTCACATCTCGTGTTACATACAAAAATGTCCCCAACTGGCACAGAGATTTGGTCAGAGTTTGTGAAAATGTACCAATTGTCTTGTGCGGAAACAAAGTTGATATTAAAGACAGAAAGGTGAAGGCAAAGTCAATTGTTTTCCACCGAAAGAAGAATCTTCAGGTAAACCACTTTTTGTTTTGTCTTATTTTGTCTCGTTTTATACACACACACAAACACCCACCATCCGGGAAAAACACAGTGTCTAAGTCTGACTAGGACGGTTGTCCCAAACAGAGAGTTACTACAGTATCATTTATCACCGTTCAATGAGGGAAATAAAGGAGAGAGAGAGTGGTACCAGTAGTAGTAGTAGTAGGACATCTACAGACCTTTAGGATTCAAGATTTCAATTTTAATTGAGCACTTTTTGTTGTCTTTTAGAAGTATGCCTCATTTACTGTTTTACGATTGGTTTTGGCTTTTTTCAAATCGTTGGTTAAAGTTAAAGCCCATACAGGCCAAACACTTCTGCTCCGTGTTTGTGAAAGATGCAATATCTCTCTCTCTTTTTCTTCTCTCTCTCTCTCTCTCTCTCTCTCTCTCTCTCTCTCTCTCTCTCTCTCTCTCTCTCTCTCTCTCTCTCTCTCTCTCTCTCTCTCTCTCTCTCTCTCTCTCTCTCTCTCCATGCATAAATACACACACTCACGTAGGTTCTACAATACAAGATTACTATACAGCATTCTGATCAACGCAGGCACCTGTAATATTGTGATAATATTACATGTATGCTACAATACTACATGAGTATATTTTTTTTAAGGTCGAGTGTTATTACTTTAGGGCTAGTCACATAGGCTTGATAGAAAGTCATTTTTTTAAAACTCCTAATTTTTAGCTTTGATTAGGATTTTCATTCCAGCAGTGGCAGGTCTGCATCTATTAGTATTACATTATAGGTAGTCATTGTTGGGGGGGGGGGGGGGGCATACTTAAAGAGAACATTATGGAATATTGAAGTTGTAGTAAAATGTTCTGGCGTGAAGTAAGTAACTGCAGAGTAAAGAGACAAAAAAAGTAAGAAAACATGAAAAATATTATGGAAATTAGTGAGGAGGAGGGGGCACGCCTTTTTGATAACTGCTATGCACAACATGCACTTGGCACCTGTAAAATTTTCACTCATGTTTTATAGAATCAAGAAGGTAAATAGTCTGTAAGCTTCTCGATATACTTTTGAAAAATAAAGCCATAGATATCTGCCAGACCCTGCCTTGCCAGTCCAGCAATGTACTGCTACAGGACTGATCTACAGATCTCTCTTGAATTTATTCTTAAAAGTTGGCATATCTGATAACATTGGGTTTTTTTATATTGCAGTCCTTTTCTTTATATTTCTTGTACATGTATTTAAATGTAATGCACTTACGTAATGTTATTTTGAAATGTGGAGTTGTTTTTTAGAGCATGTCCCCCATCCCTATATCTCGCATATATACTACCTCTTAGAAGCTCCTAAAATTTCACCCATCATATCAATATTCTTTTGGTTCTTAAAAGTTACTTTTACTTTCGCACCTAGGTTCCTGTAAAGGTTTTATAGTGGAGATTTGTATAAAGTTCAAGAAAAAAAGTTGTTTTCAACAAACCTACGTGTAGTTGGGCCAGACACCCCTTTTCTATTACTGTTGGAGGAGGATGCTACCATTGGGTTCCATCTTCTCCAGCTTTAACATGACATTGGGATTCGAAAAATAATTTTTGGTATTGTGTTAAAAGTGTCTCATTACATTTGGATACAAACGATGCTTCTAAATTATGGATTGCTGAGTGCTATGAACCCTAGAAGACATTCCCCAACGTTTTTCTTGTCGATTAGTTTACTGAGAACAAAAACATGGGGCTGGACAGCCTTATTTATCCAAAGGCTCAGAAACCAAATTTTCACAGAAGGCAAGGCCCCAAACTCAATTGTTTCATCCCAGGAATACTGCCCACCAGATTTGGGATGATAATGGAGGTGACAAATAAGATGATATTTTCAATTATTTCCTCAAATTTTTACCTCATCAGTGATTGTAAAGTGCTTTGCAGGTTTCATGTTTTGTTTTTTGGTCTAAATTTTACATGCATGGTTCATAATACTTTTATAATTTAATTTTATGCTTTACTTAACTACTTGTCTGTTGAAGGCAGCATTTGTTTATCTTGTAGTGTGGTATTTTTTTCATCTGTAGTGACATTTTTTTAAACTGCTCTCTTTTCAATAAATTGATGTGAGCTCATCATGCTTCATTGGAGGGTATGCTTATTTTCAATCATTAATTTTTCATTTTGAATAGAGTTGGTGTCATTTCTATTAAATTTCTGATGTCTTCCATTTTACTTTGTCTTTATAGTACTATGACATCAGTGCAAAGAGCAATTACAACTTTGAGAAACCATTCTTGTGGCTTGCCCCGTAAATTGGTTGGCGATCCCAATCTGGAATTTGTAGAAACCCCAGCCTTGCTTCCTCCGGAGATTCGCATGGAACAATCATTGAGAGAACAATATGAGAGAGAGTTGGCGGTGAGTTTGAGAGATTTAAATCATTTAGTACATTAACACAGTGGATGCTGCATAAGTCTCTATTTTTAGTCCCATCCCCAATACATTTTTAGTTCATGGCCCATAGTTTGTAAAATGGATGAAAATAATACGATTGCATGTCAATTCTCAAATTAGAACATGATCTATACAAATTACACATATACCTGTATTAAGGTTTGTTAAAAGTTCCTCCACTTGACTTCTCTACATCACAGTTAATGCAAGTTAAAATCCGCTCAGATGTTGGCATATACTCAGCCTTCTGTTTGTCTCTCCTTTCTCCAAGTCAATCGTACCCAGTTGTGACTACCGGTCAAAGAAAACGGGGTGGGAGGGGGGCACCAATAACTAATAATATGCGTAGATCTACATCGTATTGTCAATATTGAGATGTGCTTATCGGGACTGAGGAAAGAGAGGTGGGTGAAAATAGTATGCCTCCTCCTTTGTTCAATATGCTGTGTAATACTGTACATAACTCATCGTTTGATGTTGTACAACTTGCAGGTAGTGATGTGGGGGGGGGGGGTGCCAAGCATCTTCCTCTTACCCAATCATTGTGTACTGACTATCGGCATTAACATTGCGAATCACTTCACAAAATAGGCGATTGACTTGGGAGTAAGACTGCAAATTCTATTAGATCTACATCTTCATTGAAGATGTCTACATCTTTGTTGAAGATGTAGATCTAATCGAATTCGCAGTTTTATTATACTATTTCATCACCACCACTTTACTTTCACTTGAAATTCTACCACTGCTATCAATTACACGTACATGTACTTCACATACTAAAAAAACAAGAAAAACAACATATGCATGTGAGCACACTTCAGCCAGTAATAACACCTAAGACCATTACGTTGAAGATCCTGTCAGGGGAGGTAGCTGAGCAATTGTGTAAGTCGACTTTGTACATACGTTTAATAGGTTCTTTGAACGACTTATATGGCTTCGACTATATTTTATATAATAACTCAAGGAAGAGCACCATGACAATACGATAGTTGCTGGATACGGTAAAAGACCAAAAGGCAGTCATCAGAGAGTGCGAAGAAGATGATATAAAGGAGGCATTAAAGCAAAGAAATTTAACCGTCTCAGAAGGAAACAGAAAATACGAGGACGTGAGAGCATGGAGAAAGTTCATTTCGGGCTTTTAAACCCATACAACGGAAGGTAGAATGGGAACTGATAGTATAAAAAAAAAGCAAAAAATAAAGTGTGGACAATCAGTCTTTGATTGTCAGAAAGTCACAGAGGCTGTAACGAGCAGGATGAAGAGTGTAGGCTTTTATATAGCGCGCATTAATTCTTCATGGGAAGACCGTTTTAAAATTTTAAAGAGATGTATAGAAAGACAATCGCTTTGCGATCTGGGTGAAATGGCGTATCTTCTTTTCTGTAGTAACATTGTGCTTACTGGAGTTTTAACCCAATCCTGTATGCACCCTTTCTTATTAAAAAAAAAAAAAAAAAAAAATTAGGGGGGGGGGGGGGGATAAAACTTTTTTTTATTATTATTCATTTACAGGAATGATTTTATTGGACAGAAACACTGATATTTACAACATTGAACACTATAAGGACAAAAATAATTTATAAAAATCGAAAATGGGGAACATTGCTTTTGTCTTACTTATTTACAAAAATTATTACAGTACTTCATGATGTTTTGTATAGCACTGTGCCTTGTGCAGGTCTACTAGGCAAAGTCGCAGCAGGCCGACCGCTCCTGTCTTTAGAGCAGCGCTTCTTGCGGCTGTCTTTAGAGCAGCGCTTCTTGCGGCCAGTCAATCCGCAAAGGTCATGCTTCGCAGATGCTGGCTCTGCCCTGGCAGCCACACTGGTGCTTGCTGGGTATGGGCATTTTCTAAGGCTCGTTATGGTGCTCGACCTCGACATGCATTACAACATGATGCCCCAGGCCTTCGGGCATATCACAGTTCTTATCGGTGTAGAAGACGAAAATCAAAATGTATCTGGACTTGAGACTCTGTGAGGCACCACACTTTAATGCCGTAAGGAGACAGCTTTGGCGGGATATATTGCTTGAAGTGCAGATGACCGTTAATACCAATCATAGCTTTGCCGACGCTCAGCTCTCTCATTGGTTTGTAGACGGAGGAACATGTTGCTCTTAGTCTCAAGTAAGGCGCGGACTTTGAAGAGGGGGCTGTGGAGTAGCGAGCCTCGTGCAGGCTGATTGGTGTTGTCATTGAGATTACGGTATTGATGTATCTTTCTGGAATCTCTGCCGTCGAAGTGCATCTGCTACCGCAGAAAAACGGAAGAAAGAGTCCTCAGACCAATACATCCTCATCTCTGGAAGTCCAAACATGATGTTTATGTGCATATCTTTGCGTACATCTTCTGACACAGTCTTCCAGTATATGTTATGTTGCCTTTTTCCTGTTGACATTGCTGTGCATGCGGGCTTGTTTAATGCGTCAAGTACATGAAGAAAGTTGCAGGCGCAAACAAATTGAAGTAATCATTGATTTAGCAGTGATATGAAGGTTGTAGAGTACACCAATTGCTTTGGTAGAAGGCTCGAGGTGAGTGTCAAATAGGTCTGTCATCACAGGCAGTTACGATTTCACCTGCTGACGCACCATTCGCCTCAGTGTCGATAGAGTTAGATCTATCGCTATTTGCTTCTTCTTCAACATCCTTTTCATCACTCAGATCAGTCAAAACTTCTTCATTATCAGAACCTTCATCAGGATTTAGGGTTCTATTGGGTCCTAAATTGCTGTTGTTCATCTCTTCTCTCAATTCGCAAAGCCATCTTTCAGTGCGTTGAAATGCCATTATGCCGGTTTATGACCTCTGTACTTGAAAAATCGTACAATATTGACGAAACCACGTAGAAGACGAAACCACGTAGAAGAGTTCTATTTCCTTCTAAAAAATCCTGTAAAGTTTCATGAATAGGCTAAAGGTTACGAAAGGTCATAACCTCGAGATTTGTCGCCAGAATGCTTTACAAGCCTGCTATTTTCTAATGTCAGCAGCCGCTAGTGAGCGTGTTAGGCAGGTTTGAGTTAATCTAAACCCTGATGAAATGAGAGAGAAAATGATTCTGGTGTGCTCTCAATCAACACCGTTTTAATTCTTAATTTAAAGTTGCTGAATCCAATTCTGTCATATTTTATGCAGACATGTTTTTTTAACTTATGCTATGTTGTCCATCCAAAATATACATCGGGGGACCGATCTCTGTGTCATCATTTCCGGCCTCCTGTAATTTTAAAATTCTTTTTATCTCCCCAGATTGCTCAAAATACTGAGCTACCAGATGAAGACGAAGATGAAGAGCTTTGATGTTATTAAAAAATAATGTGGCATAAAAACCAACAGTGCAGGGACAACTTGTACAGAACTCACCCATTGTCACCCTGCTATCTCTTGGATGTGTATACTATTTTGATTATTATTTCGGCAAACCATGTCCTTAACTCACAGCCTACAGACAAAGTGATTTGATTTTATCACAACTCTTATAATTTATAGCAAATAAGGATGATTGCAGATATAGGGCATCTGAACTCCCTCACTTCCAATGATATACAGAAAGATCTCAGCTTCTTACTGTTTTTTCAGATACAAAGCCGTGAGAAGGATGGAAGTTAATGCGAGTAATCGTCATGCTCATCTTTTTTCTTGGTAGGAATCAATCTGTATTTGTGCAATTGATTTTGTGGGGGGGTGGGTGTGTGTTAGCATGTGGTTTTTGTTTTTGTAAACATTGCATACAAAGTACCAGTACGATTATGAATGTTTCTTTCACATACGATAGAGATTGATCATGGCTTGTTATCCTTTTCTGCAACAAGGTATAGATATGAAATAAATATTTGGAAATGTCTGACTGAAATTTTTCTTCTTTAGTCATTTAATATAAATATGTGAATGTAAAGCTGTTCTTGAAGTCATCATGTTTCCTTATTTGTTTTTGTTATTTACTTGTTCATTTGTGTATGTAAATCTATTTTTTGTATGCTCACTTGAGTGAAATAGATTACTCCTTTCTCTCTCCTCTTTCATTTATCTTTCATCTTGCGGTTTTCCTCATAATTCACTCTGAATTTGATTTGATTTACCCATATCCACAGCTAAGATGATCTTGGAGTTTTGGTAGGATTTTTAATTTTGCCGGGACTGTCCTGTAAACAGCTTTACTGTGCACAGACAATACACATAAGTAGAGAAGCTTTTAAAAAGTAATCTATTGTGAATTCCTATTCCACAAAGAGACACACACATACACAAATTTCTACATATGCAGGATGAATACAGCCCTAACACTCACCTTTCAAACTCCCCCACCATGGACCAAAAACCATATATAAATTTAGATTTTTTCATCATCGTCCGGGCAAAATTGAAAATCCTACCAAAAACTCCAAGATCATCTTAGTTGTGGATATGGGTAAATCAAATCAAATTCAGAGTGAATTATGAGGAAACAGCAAGATGAAAAATAATTATCCAGAATCCTTGAAAACTGAAAGATAATACTATTATTAATTAATACTTCTATTTTCAACGCCATTCAGCTTTGAATGATTTAAAAAAACTATCGAGGAGTAATAATAATTTTATTATCTGGACAGATAGTCTATTTGCCCTTCAGGGTCAGAACTATAGAAACTAAAATTAAATATTCCAAGGGAAGCATTTACAAACTTTGGAATAATGATCTTGAAACTATTTTTGCGTTTATGAAACAAATTTGTATATATTTGACAGATCTAGAGTACTGGGTACTAAATACATGTCAATTTTTAACACAAATATTTACGGAAGCTTTGATATTTTAAAGTGCTTTATGTTGTTCCTGGACAGTTGTTAATAATATTGGTCAGCTATGAATCCTGAGATCACCGTCATGGTGGACAGGGTTACCTCAAAGAAACAAAGCCCTAATGATACAGTAATGACCGCCCCAAAATACCCGCCGCCATAAGGCCCATTTCGTCTAAATGACCGCAGATTTTTTGGGTATAAATTTGCTCCGATCTAAAAACCAAGATTTTTGCCTAAATGAGTAAATGCCTCAATTATCTCAACGGCAACTGCAGGTATAGATAAAAAAATCCTGGCCACCATGGGGATTTGGCTAGGAGGATATTTTTCTGCCTATTCCTTGTATTTGTCTCGTCTTTGTTCCTATGAGGCTTTCATATTATCTTATGTCATTACCTTCACTTCTGACATACCCCTTGCCTCACTGTTTGTCTTTATATTCCGAGTAAGAAGTGGTCTTTATCGCAATCGAGGGACAAGGTGTGAATGCTGCCTTGTCTGACACTAGCGTTGTGACGAGCGATATTGTATTTGTAATGAAAATATTGAAAGTGCCAAACCTCGTTATGCTGCCGATGTGCCAGTGTAGAACATGTCGACTTGCTGTTATTTTTATTTATACACGTATAATTAATAACAAGCTGAATCCCGCTCAATGAGCAGGTTCTTAAAGCATGACGATGTAAATAATTGTTAGTGTTAGTACTGTTAGTATAAAAAAGCTGACATCGCACTCAATGAGCAGGTTATCATTGTTTGTAATCAGGCCAACTAATTAGTACATGTAGGTCTAGAGTAGCTCTGGATCTATATGTAGAGCTAGATCTAAGTCTAAGAGGAAGTATTCTCATTCGGGAAAGCCTTTTAATGTGCGCCAAGACTAAGAGATCTCGAGATTGACCTCCTGAAAAAAGTTAAGCTAGATTTAGCTTAGAATGAAATTTGATCATTGTTCGGTTGGAGACAATGGGCATGGATGGCTTAACGGCGGACGATTTTTCGCAGATTTCTTTATGGGTTACCGAAAAGTATGGGGTTCGGTGGCAATCGTAATGGAATAGTGTTTAAAGAAAGAAAGCGTTTTTCAAATTTAAAAATATGCCTAAACCGAAAACATGTACACAGGTAATACACAAAAGTGGTGTTAAAATTTGAGCATTATCTGTTATTTTGTTAAGCGGTTTGAGAGCCTATTCTGACTAAATATTTGTCGTAAAGTCCGCAAATATGTAAATACAGGAACACGCATGCCTGTCACTATACTACAGTATAACTATAACTAAGTATATCAGTATCACTAATATAATAACATTATAACTATAACTGATGTTGGATTATGATTTCTTTTTATTAATAATGATTAGCATTAAGAGCCTTTCTCAAAACCTGTCCAGCTACATGGGTAATTTATGCAAACAGAAATGAAACATATATTAGACCCATTAGTTATATGTTTCTTGTTCTTTTGTTCATTTTTGATTAAGGAAGCTTAATTTACCATATTTTATCTTTGTCTTATACTTATAATTTGTAATATATTGATGAATATCGGCAAAATCGCGATGATATTTTTGTTATTGTTTTTTAGGAGACAGAAGAATCGGTCGTTTTTTAACGTATGCAAAGCCATATTCATAGTTACTTATTATAGTTAGTAGAGTCTACAGGTACGATGCTACAGTTAAACAGTGGTGAAACGATGTTTTGTCGGGTATTTATGCAAGAAATTAAAAGCCACGATAGTGCAGCCACGCAGGGAGATAACGCATGTCGTGATTTTGATTTTGACTAATTACAAACAAGAGCGCATGGTACTGTCCAATGTTGTAAACAAAACACCCTGTGATTGATATACATGTAAATTGTAATTTGAATCAGTCATCTGCCATTATTATATACTGCCAATGAAAATATTCGCTGGCAGCTGGTACTGGTGGGAAATGGTCGGCACATTGTTCCTCCCTCGTTTTGTCGTGACATTAAGTATTAAGACAACGTTATCTCTGCAGCAAGACCAGGCTACAATTCTACTATTACTTAGTAGTATTACTAAATACTATACTATCGGAAAAGTGTTAATATCTTGATGCGGTAAATAGTGCACATCAACACAGTGAAGAGAGCCATGGCTAATTCAAAGCGAAAGACCCAGTCGTTCTTCTAAACGAGGTAAGGAATTGCCTGTCGTGATCATTCACTGTGTGTGTATATGTATTATCTCCGTCAGAATTTTAACAAAACTGATTTGACTACCTAGTCAGGGTGTCCAGCAAGGTCGGAAAGTCGATGTCGGATTTTTCATTCATGCTCAGGTCTGGAAAGGTCTGAAATTGAAATGGTCAGAAATTGATGTCTTGGGTAGGAAAACAAGTAGGAAATGGGGCTCAGGTAGTAAAAACAGGGTTTCCATGCATCGGGGAAATCCTTGAAAATTGAAAACGAAAAAAATGTTTCCCGGTCGAGAAAATACCAGGGGAAATGATGTATTGAGGACGAACATGAGGGAAAATCAGGGAAATCGAAGTAGACATGAACAATTATCGGCACGGCAAAAATAGGAAAATGCGAATACGATAGTGGACGATGTTGAAACTAAACGATTCCGATACCTTCTTTAAAGTTGTAAAGTTTGCCCAAGGAATTAGTATCGGATTTCGACACAAAGCTTTCAATACTTTCTTTAGTTTTAGCGCCTATACCAATACCATGAACTGCTTATCTACGGCCCAGCCTCCTTTCTTCAATTTAACTTTTACTTTTTTACTCTGGAGAGATTAAGAATGCCGTGTGTGTTAAAAGCCGATCGCGCACTTTTCGTTGTTGTATGGTTTGTGTCAAAGGGAGAGAGGCAGAGGGCAATATGCATATTTTAAGTCCGATCGCGCACGTGTGTGTGTAAGAAGGCTAGACAGAGAATATTTGTGTGTGTTTAATGCGACCAATCGCCCATGTGTGTATTAGTAGTATTAATTAGAGAGAGAGAGTATATATGGAGAGTCGGGAGTTTTACGGATGACCGAAAGGCAAATGCAAGTGTTTAGTAAGAATAGAGGTTGAATGATCGAAGGGATATTATGCACGCACGGTCTGATAGCAGAATAGAGTGGGGAAGGGGAGTGCGTGAAGAAAGTCGATGTGAAAACATAGGATGGCAAAATAAGAGGCGACCGAGTCTGACATACGTTATCGGAAGAGAAAGAGAAATAACGAATGTCTTCCACTACAGTGTATACATGGGTGGGAAAGGGCATAACCGGGAAGAGGGCAATCATGTACTATTGTATTACAATGATACTAGATTTACATCTAGACCTAGATTCCGGTTTTATTGAAGAAGAAAGAAAGACGGGATGGGGTGGTTGCCCTAAATTCCTAATGGAGATTTTTACTAGGGGAGGAGGAGGGTAGATGTTTTACGTTGCAGTCAATGAAAAACTAGATCTAGTTTTAAGTTTTTGATCCTGAGAAAGAAAGAGAGAGACTGGTGGGGGGGGGGTGGTTAAAAGTAGAACGGAGGAAGATTTATAATTGGCAGAGTTCAATCAAGTTATAGAAAAAGCCTTCCAAACATCATTTTCTCCTCGGTAGACTGAGTAAGTATTTGTGCGTGTGTTTAGGCTATGGATATTGTCACTCTGTCTTGGGTTTGATTTATTTTTGGAAAGGAGATTTTAAAATATAAAAATAAAACATTTTTGCGCTGTTTGCATGTTTTGTGAAATGATAGGGATAGATCTATCACTACTAACTAGATCTATCAGCTATCAGAATTATTTTTTTTCAGAAATATGTGGGGAAATGCTGAAATTAAGTGAAATTGAAATATTATTAATCCAAAGTGAAACATTAAAGAATTGTGTGATCACTTTTCATTTCATTGAGGTGCACTAGATTAGAAAGTCATTCTTTTATGATTTTAATTAACAATTTATAGTATAATAATGCATTAAAATTGGAAATATCTACGCTGTTCTCCGTTTCTAGCGTCGGGGGAGTATTTCATTTCCTAGGTAGGATTTTTTGTGTTGAGGTAGGAAATTTTCACTTGAATTTGTGCTGGACACCCTGCTAGTATTGAATGTGCACTTATGGTTGACAGATCTTGTGAAATATTATGTATCTGGGTCTCTTGAACTTTGACTTCGGTTAACTCAGAAACCATTGCATCTGTTACGGGTAATATTAAATACGACTATTATTACTATTACAGTGGAATCCTGTTATAACGAGAGGGGGTGCGAAAAATCCGTTATATCAGGATTCACGTTATAAGGGATCCAGTAATAAATTCAAGGAAATAATCAAGTAGGCCTAATCTATGAGTTAGAGGCCATCATAAAAAAATGAAGTCAGGATTCTTTCTCTAGCGCTAGCACTAGCAATTAGCAATGTTGACAGCTCGGCGTTGGCGATCAGAAAGAAAGGCCTCTAGTTCTAGACTCAAGGCTAACTCGCCCACTGTGTTGTCCCCCACCCGCTGCCCCCACCCCACCACACCCTGCGGTGCGTTTCGCGTGCTTGCGCACATCGGGTACACACTACACACCACACCTTGCCCACACATTCTCTCCATCCATCACAGCACTGTGACCTCTCCATCCCCGCATCGGAGAAGTGAGAGGCATGGTACTGGTAGTGGTAGATCTAGGCTGGCCTATCACTATCACTACATGTATCACTATCAATAATCATGCGATGCGTTCTGCTTGTCTGCGCATGCCACACCCTCCCCACTCATTCGCTCCGACCTTCATTGTTGGCACACAGAGGCTCTCCTATTCTTTGTTTCGCTAGATCACCAACAAGTTTGGCGAGGTTTTATTGGTTTATGCACTGTGCACAGCAGAAGCAATATTCCGATATAACCGACTCGCGTGTTTGTCTGATTGCGCTATATCAATATTTTATTTACAAAGATAAAGAAGGGGAAAAAACGAGGTTTTAGAATAGTGTCGTTTCAACCGACTTCTCGTTATTTCAGGACTCGTTATAAGTGGACTCCGCTGTACTACTATTCGATCAAATTAGTGCTGAAGTTATGCAGGCTTTTTACGTAGTGCTCGATACTGAAGTCATGCAGGCTTGTTATTGTGATGACCGGAAATTGAAAATTAAATATATATATTTAAACATTTCGTGTCTCACTAACCACGTTCTGCTCCCGGTTTTTTTTTTGGCGGTTGTCATTAAGTCAAGTGTACACAAAATGTTCACCTATTTTTGATATTGGCCGGTGGCACCTATGACTATGATGATAATGATCAGGGATGTAAATTTTTCAGATTTCCTCTGATTTCAGATCAGTCCTTGCTCGTCTACCTAACAATACTGTACGTTGTTGACATGGGGCGGCGTTTAGAAAACAGACTTGTGCACTGTCATAACCTTTTATTGCCCACCTATCCCACCAATCACAAGGGTGGACATGCGAGGAGATTTAACGATTCACTTCACCATGCCTTCTTGATTACATGTCTTATCTACTATTTCTACCACCCAAGGAAGGTCGACTGTGAGGAGAGTGAGAGACATCTCTGATAATACTATTAATAGTGATAATTTCCATCTTTGTTTTGATTAACTGGCCCTGTGGCTATTTGTTAGTTTATTTCAGCATTCTACCACTCACACTGACTCACAGAAGAGCTTAGGCACCTCAAACTGCTGAGGGAAAACAACCCACCGAGAGTTCCCAGAGAGGTTCCACTGATACTGATAACGTGATATGATTATGACTGACTGATTAGTGAACAGACAAGTGCTGGGTGAATTAGACCTAGATCTAGAATCTGTGACTAGTAACTGACAGTGACAGAGGGATGTGAAGGATGACTGGATATTATTATTATTATTATTATTATTATTATTATTATTATTATTATTATTATTATTATTATTATTATTATTCATTATTATTATTATTATTATTATTATATTATTATTATTATTATTATTATTATTATTATTATTATTATTATTATTATTATTATTATTATTATTATTATTATTATTATTATTATTATGTGTATGAAGGAACTATTGTACCAAGAGTAACAATACTAGATGTATTAATACTAGTACATGTATTACTAACACTAACTCTTTCATTCCTTTTTTATTTTTTAGAAATTAGTGGTCCTACATTTATGAAAAACGCTAAACACGGACATCTCGCATTCACGGCTAGTCTCTCAATCAAACTCATCATTGACACGACCTGGAGGAGTTCGACATGACCCTACTGACTGTATTTGATTGTGGAGCCCCTGGCCCCTGTCTGGAATCTAAATCGAGCATCATCTAATTGTGGGTATTTTTTTTTATGTTGGCTACTCATTTCACATTAGATTAATTAGATCTCACTCTTTATGAATAAGCCCCGATCTCCTGGTTGAGACTTAGAATTGAGAGGTCGACGCCTTCTGTGCACCACCACCGTGTCCCATATTCATCGAGTCCAATTCAAATCTATTCATCGAGTCCAATTCCAATCTATTCATCGAGTCCAATTCCAATCTATTCATCGAGTCCAATTCCAATCTATTCATCGAGTCCAATTCCAATCTATTCATCGAGTCCAATTCCAGTCTATTCATCGAGTCCAATTCCAATCCATTCATCGAGTCCAATTCCAATCTATTCATCGAGTTCAATTCTAATCTATTCATCGAGTCCAAACGTTGGCTTGAGAGAACTTTTCCCCCGGCGCCTCCTGGTATTTCGCCTTAGGTCATATCAGTGTTTTCGTAGGATTTTAAAATTTTGCTGTAAACAGCCAGATAGTGTTGTGATGTAGTATTAGTATGTACACTCGAGACCTCCGTTTTATGATCCGGCTTTGATGAACTATGAACCCCTCTGTGTATGAAATCGCTAACATCACGCACACTCACACACTTTCAATTTTGCAAGATTGGGCGAGGCTGTACTGTAGTGTAAGCCATGTTTCGATGTATGGGGCGAGGGCTTTAGAGCTAAGTTTGGGCTTAGGTTTAGGTTAGGTAGTAGGTAGCTTACCGGTAAGACTGGGTTAGGACTGGGTTCGTATTCTGGCAACGTTACGTCCAATGTTGTTTTCCTGGGAAATACATTTGATTCAAGTGACAATTTCCCTAGTCGACCCCTGTGGGAATTGATAGTAGACCAACATCAGCTGGGGAGTAAAGTATACGACAAAGTTAGCGTCCCCTTCCGTGAGGCGATGTATCGCACGTTCCCTTTCTTCTTTCAGGCTATAGAGGAAATTGAGATGAACACCGGCCCCATGGGCTCGTTCGTAATGGCCTTGCGGAAACTGCAAATTACTAATGCTAGTAGTATGTACTAAGGCAAAGAGGTGAGGGAGATAGAGAGTGAGGCAGACAGACGAAAGGACAGAGAAGTTACACAATGGAAGAGGTGGATGCACAGTGTGTTTTTAACAGTTTGTATGTCATCCTTAACTCACGCCACAATGAGGAAAACAAAGTCAAAACAACAGTGTGAAAAAAAGCCATAAAACCAAATCTGTGGCAGCAAATGAAAAAGTCTAGGAAGTCATCAGAATCAGAACCTGTGGTTTATTGAGATTCTCTGTGCAATTTGTCGTAGAAAAGTACAAAAGAATGTATACTGTATAAAGATAGGGCAAGTTTGTATAGCAAAACACACAATGTACACAATGGCTTTAATTAAATGTTAGTAATGATGCCAGTACGGTATGAAACGTTGACATCCTTTTATAACGTGTTTTCCTATTGCGAAATATGACCTTTTTTCATCTGAAAGTGAGGAAATTGCCGGGGAAAAAAGCATAAACAGACAAGAAGAAAAAATGACACCCCTCAAAAACAAATTTCCCCAAACAACAAACCCAAAAAATAAAAACCAAAGAACAAAATAACATATCAACAAGCAACAAAACAACAGGAATATTTTTTAAAAGCCCACAAAAACAGCAAGCTCAACAACAAAACAAAAGAACACATAACCAAAACAGAAAATAAACCAAAATAAAATACAAATTCCAACATTTCAAACGTATTTTGGCGTAGTCCGTTGTCTCGGGAGTTTGGTATGGAAGTGTAACTATAATGTACATGTATTGTAATATCATATACTTATAGTAGTTATAGTTGATTTTACTTCATATGGGCAAAATTTTCTGAGAATTTGTTTCTGTTACAAGACTAATTACAGCGTTTGGTGTTCAAATTTTGCACAGCCTCATGTCGCAATACGACTTTAAATCCACACATTAAAATCCTTCATAAAGCAAAAAAAAAAATTACATATCATGTGCAATATAAAAAAAAAACTAACTACATATTCAAATTAATCAAGGGTATACGAGGTTGACAAGAGTTCACTGTCCATTTCATTGCATCTCAACGGTGTCAACCATGTAAACTTAGAGACATTATGATCACTTCATTTTCTGTGTGTGCAAATGCTATTGCTATGAAGAAAACTTTTTATATTTCGAGCTTTAAAACTAAGAAAAAAATTTGTGATGCATATTGCGACATGAACATTTTAAGAACTTCATAAAATTTGAACTTGATATGATATAAAATAATAATGAGTATAAATTTATCAGCAACCCCCCCCCAAAAAAAACAAAAACCAAACTGCTGCACATATGAAGTGAAATTGACTGTATTACTAGTAGTATGGTATTAGTAATACATGTAATACCGGTATAGTATGGTGGGTCTTTTTGTGTTTTCCTATTGTCCTTCACCGACCAGAAGTAACCTGGGCACTTCGGGAAAGGAGATCATTTGGACTCTAATGTTTTATCCATCTGCAATGACACTAGATCTACGTATTCCTGCTAATTTACCAGGATCAGAGAGTGATTCTCACTCAGGTAATCTTAAATTAAAATGTGCATGTCAACGACCTGTAGCGTCCGCCGAGGCAACCACTGGTCAGTGTCCTTCATTCAGGGTTGCCAAGTGTCACGAAAAATGGATGTTCCCAACTGTAAAAACATTTAGTCACAAAGGCTTGGAGTTGGATAGGAATAAATGTCATTTTAACATGACTATTTTCTCTTTGGAGGGTCTAGGATGGAATTGAGAAAAAAAACCCAACCCATCCCAGACCAAACTACACCCCCCCTCCCCCCACAGCAAGAAAAAGAAAACCCAAAGCAACAACAACAACATTGGCAAGAACAATTACAGCAACAAATGCAAAGCAAAAAAAAAGGCAAAATAAAAAAAAAATTAAAAAAAGAAAGAAGAAAATCCCAACAACAAAAATGTTAAAAATTTCCACATAAAACCTCGACAAAACAAACAAAATAACAACTCACCAACAAACAACACCCCCACCCCCGCTAAAACTCCCCATTCCCTACCCTTCTGTCCAACAAAATAAATAACCCCTGGTACCATTTCTCTAAAAAAGAAATACTCACTCCTCTGAAAAAAGCCTGATATTGAGGGGTCATAAATTATATCCAGTAAAGAACACGAACAAATAAACAAATTGGCCTAAAAGCTTTCCTTAAACTGTGTAAAAATATGCTATTGCTATTGAGTTAACATTTGATATAATTTTTCTTCTTAGTTTGATGTGTAAGTGGGTTGGTGATGGGTTCATTTACAATAACAAATGTTTAATGAAAAATATTGATGGATAGATAGTAATAATAAAAATAATAGGTAGATAGATACGCAAATGCATAGCTATGTTGATAGATAGATAGATAAATAGATAGATCGATAGCTGTATAGATCTATACTAAGATAGATAGATAGATGAATAGATAGATCGATCGATCGAAAGATACATATATAGATCGATATATACTTATATAGATCGATCAATAGATTGATTGATTGGTAGATAGGCAAAAGGTGAATAGATACATTCAAGATTCACATTGTTTATGAAGAAAAAACAAATGGATTAACGATTAGGAAAGTTAGATCTTATAGTTATAACAATAACAGATTCGCAAATAACAGGAATAGTTATCTGTCTTTATAATGTAACAATACATGCATGCAATTAGTCTTTACAAGAAAATGGTATCACGTACTAATCATCTAACACATGAACCAAAGACGCCAATCCGGCTTGTCTAGACCTAGATTTAGTCATTTTAAATGTTACAGAATGTCGTAACGCAGGCAGCGAACGTTGGCCGCATAGTCACAGGTCAGTGTGAGCGGATTGTACAGCAAGGTTTTGGGACAGGTCAACACCAAAGGCACATGCTGAGCACAGAAGATAAATTGACGACAGTTTCGGGGATGGGCAAACAGACCACTGGGTTCTGGACAAGGCACGGGTTCTGTGAATTAAACAAAAAGAAATTTATACTGCTAGATCTAGCTAGGGTTTGCAAAATAAACATGACTGTTGGCAATCTACTACTAGCAGTGCTAGGGTTTGCAAAATAAACATGATTGTTGGCAATCTGCTACTAGCAGTGCTAGGGTTTGCAAAATAAACATGATTGTTGGCAATCTGCTACTAGCAGTACTAGGGTTTGCTAAATATGACTGTTGGCAAAAGCAGTGCTAGGTTTTGCTAAATAAACATGACTGTTGGCAATCTGCTACTAGCAGTGCTAGGGTTTGCTAAATAAACACGATTGATGCTACTAGCAGTGCTAGGGTTTGCTAAATAAACACGATTGATGAAATAGAACTGAACTGAAGGGTAGAGATTTTACTTAAAATATTACACCTACGTGGATAAAGAGAGAAAGAGAGATACATGATAGATATATAGAGCGCGGAGGGGAGACAGTATGATAGATAATAATGTTAGATATATATATATATATATATATATATATATATATATATATATATATATATATATATATAGATATATATAAAAAGAGAGAGAGAGAGAGAGAGAGAGATAGATAGATAGATAGATAGATAGAGCTAGACTAACAGTGTGTGTGTGTGTAATGGAGGGAGGGAGGGATGGAGAGAGAGAGAGAGAGAGAGAGAGAGAGAGAGGGGGCGGGGAGGGGAGAGAGAGAGAGAGAGAGAGAGAGAGAGAGAGAGAGAGAGAGAGAGAGAGAGAGAGAGAGAGAGAGAGAGAGAGAGAGAGAGAGAGGAGAGAGGAGAGAGAGAGAGAGAGAGAGAGAGAGAGAGAGAGAGAGAGAGAGAGAGAGAGAGAGAGAGAGAGAGAGAGAGAGAGAGAGAGAGAGAGAGAGAGAGAGAGAGAGAGAGAGAGAGAGAGAGAGAGAGAGAGAGAGAGAGAGGGAGAGAGGGATGAGAGGGAGGGAGGGAGGGAGAGGAGGGAGGGAGGGAGAGAGAGAGAGAGAGAGGGAGAGAGAGAGAGAGAGAGAGAGAGAGAGAGAGAGAGAGAGAGAGAGAGAGAGAGAGAGAGAGAGAGAGAGAGAGAGAGGGGGAGAGAGGAGGGAGGGAGAGAGAGTACAACTTAAAAGATGAATAAATTAGCAATTGAATCATTGCCTTGAAAACATACATCTGTGTACAAATTAAAAGATGAATAAATTAGCAATTGAATCATTGCAAACACACATCTGAGTACAAATTAAAAGATGAAGAAACACATCGGCGATGCCCTTTCCTTTCCAGAGTTACTTAAATGTTCATGTAGTAGGCCTGAAGGACTCGGTAGTCCAGAGGCAATGTGCCGGTCTCTCAACCAAAAGGTAGTGGGTTCGAGCCATCCAACTGTTGGAACAATTTTCTAGAAATCTACCCGCCCTAGTACTAGTACAGGTAGGAGGATCGACATCATCATCGGATGCGGACGTTAAAAAGGTAGGTCCCGTGTTCAGATCACAACAATCTGTGCACGTTAAAAGATCGCTTGGCTGTTAACAGGGCAGTCTGGGCAGAATCTTAAAAAAAATCCTACCAAAACTCCTGAGATCGACTTAGTTGTGGATGTGGGTAAATCAAATCAAATCGAAATGATTTTAGATGTTCATGTAGAACACACGTCACAGCGCTAGTATTATGGAAACCAATGGAAAATAAAGAAAGTAAAGTGATGAATTTGTCTTGCATTAATTTCATGCAGGTGGTTATTCAGAGGGTTTATCTTAAACTTCACAAAACTGTAAACTATAAACTCGAGCATAGGTCACAGGTGGTATTGGTAATGGTATTCCACTTTTGTGTTGTCGGTGTGACTGTCAGCAAATTGAAGAGTGAATCGAAATGCTAACTAACTAACTGCTGAACATACCAACATCGAGTTCGAGATCATACAGAGTGGGATGTTTTTTGCGCCATGCACATCCGTTGATCAGGCAATGGTGCCGAAACCTGTCGGGTGTGGGACTCTGAAGCTGGTGCCACCTCAGGTATGCTGCCAATAGCCTCGAAGCGAACTCCGTCCTCTGTGCAATCCGTTACGGTGTCCCAGAAATCACAGATGTTTTCGCTCAGGCTTTAAGATGAGAATGAGAATGAAGGTTATATAAAACGAAACATACATAGTCCTTGAATCGGTGTCACTGTCAGGTAAAGAGTAAAATAATGCATTTTTAAATATTTAATAGAGAAAATACGATCGTATCTGTCGCTTCTTAAGGCGGGGAGAGGAGGGGGGTGTCCTGACAATGATTATTTTTATTAGTTTGAAGAGGTACACAATTTTAAGCTTCATAAATGACTTCAGCTTGGTCGAAATTAGAGGAAACAAATTGTGAAAGTCGGTTTTGAAAGTTACGTTGCCATGGAAACGGCCACCATTTCGAATTTTTGTATGTGAATAACTAGGTCAATTTCGGCAATGATTTGAAAGACAGAAAGTAAAATAAATCAACACGGTGGAGGTATACCTGAAGAATGTCCCATCGGGACAGGTAAAAGTATATTTTGTCCCAAAGTACGCAACGGTGGAAAATGTCACAAAACAGATTGTCCCGATGATAGCCGTCCATCACAGTGTCACACTGAAAGTCACTGTACTGTTCCAAGGTTCTTTCGTTGGAATTGAAGTAATCATCTGTACAAAATAATAACAATGGTATTTGAAGTATAGGCCAAAGTTATAATGTCGTAATTAGCCACAGACGTTAATCTAATGGTTTTGCAGAGGAAAATAGTACATTGTAATTTTGGTGGGCTGTCAGTGGTTTTAAGATAAGATGGTAAGATTGACAGTCTAGATCTGGAGTTTAAATCCAAGCGTTTACATAAAAAAA
>JAXRKP010000004.1:222500-225000 GCA_037039925.1 Doris montereyensis
TCATTAAACACTTCAACACGATCTTTCTCTACTTATAGCTGGGTACTTACACCTGGGATAAGTGAGGAAAGTAGAGGGAAGTAACTGTCCTAACAACGCTGTGAAAACCCCCCAAAACAACACTTGTGCCAGCCTTGGGGCTTGAACCGGTGTTGTTGTGATTTCAAGCTCACAACACTACGGTCAGCTACAACGCCTCTTCAATTAGACCTAGATCTAGATCTAATCTAGGACTTTCGACTCAGATCTAAATCGAAACCGAGATATAGATTGCTAGAAAATAAACCTAGATCTAGGCTCCTAAATAGCCTAGGTCGTCAATACTGTGTTTGGCGCATTGATTTAAAACTAGATCTAGATCTGTGTAACTTGTCTCCAGAAAGAATTAATTATTTTTAAAAAAATGTTATAATTTTTCAGTTGTGTTATCTTATCTAATTTGATTCAATCCTTGTGCATCTAGAATCTAGAAGGGGTGTTACTTAACAGCATTTCAAGGATTTTGTTTTCAGGTCTATTAACTCAGCTGGTTGAGTGAGCGATCGCACAAGTGCGCTCTTGACCGTTGACCTCATAATTTTATAGACCCATAAACGTTTCGAACTTTCAAATGTCAGATTTGCGTTATTAATCATTGCAGTGACATCTTTTACTTATTTATGACAACTTATGGCCCTAAGTTTCGTTACATCGAAATCATAGTCGATAGGTATCGCTAATTTTACCTCGTAATGCAAACTGAACCTTCTGAATCGCAAAAAAACACTTGTCAGAGATAACATCAAATAAGCCACATGTATCACTGCAGCCGATAGTTAATCAAGAAGACTAGATCTACATGTAGATCTAGATTAGATTCTATCTAGATCTACATGTAGATCTAGATTATATTCTATCTACATGTAGATCTAGATTAGATTCCATCTACATGTAGATCTAGATTAGATTCCATCTACATGTACATTTAGATCTAGATTAGATTCCATCTACATGTAGATCTATCTAGATTAGATTCCATCTACATGTAGATCTAGATTAGATTCTATCTACATGTAGATCTAGATTAGATTCTATCTACATGTATATCTATTCACAAACGGAAGTATAGTTGCCTTAGCTCAACAGAGTACAATTATTTTAGGATGCTACACTTTCCCCAGCAAAGTGAAAACCCCAGAGAACAGCCGATAATAATAGAGCAACGAGTACGGTATGCCTAAATGGAAACCGTAAAGTGCTTCTTGATTTGATTTGATTTTCCCCACGTCCACAACTAAGGTGAACCCGAGGTTTTTGGAAGGAAAGTTTGCCCACACTGACCTGTATCGAGTCAAGGGATCTTTAATGTGCACATAGTGTTGAGATCTGCACACGATATCCTTTGTTTATCGTTTGTTTCTGATGGGACTAGGTGTTGATCCACCTACTGGACCAGGGAAGAGGGGTTGGTTCTACTTGAAAAACTTGAGAAAACTTTTCAACCTGTAGTGGCACAAACCCAACGCCTTCTGGTTGAAAAGCCAACATCATACGTGTGGACCACCGTGCCCCCCCCCGTATGGAGGTAATGACGTGATAACATTTACTACGCCTTACGTTTGTATTTCAGTGAACTGTTAAAATAAAACAAAATAAAAAATTAAAATTAAAGCGATTGTTTGGCAAAGCTGAGTGTCCACTTGTTATTTCTGCTTGCCTTGACTACCGAGCAAAGTCAAATAGAAACTTGTACACCGGGTCAAAACATGTAGGCCTGAGTTATCATTAAATTTGGCTCATCGTATGAGCGCATAAGGGAAAGTGGGGCTTAAGTTAAACGTTCGACGTGTTTTTCTCCTTAATTCCAAAATAACCTCAAAGAATATCGACAGGATTTGCGTATCTAAAGTAAAAAAGACAAACATTTGTGATGAATTATTATAGCGATGAAAATTTAATTAAAACTGAAAAGGAAAAAAGGTGAAAAGGCAAAAAGTTTCCCAGATCTCTACATAAATTTGACGAAACAATGTGTTAAGAATGAGTTTTTTTTTAAAAAAAAAAAATCTCCTGTCCTTTGGTGTCACCATAAGAAGGTTCTGGCAACTTAGAGAGTAAGGTCACCTACATCTGTAGTAGGAACCGTTGCATCATTTAGCCTTACATGGAAGGTGGACAGCAATTGACCCTCCTCTGTGAGCTTTTTCTTTAAAAACATAACGTCGCTTGGAGTTTCTTTCTGATCAACGCTTTCATTGTTTCCAATGTGGTAACAGTTTGGATCAGGGAGTCATTTTTCCCCGGTTTGAAATCATGATAATAAAGTAAAATAGAGTGAACTCGCATGTGCATGCACACAAATCATGGAAACATGGGCAGTATGACAATCTACAAATATGGCTTTTCTGTTGTCTAGCTCATGATGAAACTTCGCTTTTCTATTATCAGGCTGCCGATGCAAGATATGGAGTGATGTCCCTTTGGTATTCGTAAGGACGAATGGCTTTGTGTAACGATGCAA
>JAXRKP010000004.1:235000-270000 GCA_037039925.1 Doris montereyensis
GTAAAATTGAAACCATTCTTGAAGAGAAAAGATTTGGGACTGCACAGTTCATTACGAAATGTCCGAATAAAAGTGTCAAACGTTGGACTATTAACATGTTTTCTGAAAGATAAGGATGACGATGAAGATGGATTTATGTCCGTATCAACGCACAAGTGCAGGCTTACCACCTGTACATCATTTATCACACAGCAGGCTATTTCATTCAAAATCCTTCTCACCTCCTTGATGAGTATATAGTACAGCAGCCCGTTAGGCGTTTCATACCAACACTCTGCCAATATCTTTCTCTACCTATAGTTGGGTACTCATTCACACCTGAGCCAGGTGAAGAAAGCTGAATGAATTACCTTTGCTAAGAGAACAACGTTGTGAAAATACAGCTCGGTCGGCCATGAGTTTTGAACAAATGTCGTCGTGATTACAAACCGCACAACTCTACGGTTTCGCTACAACGCCCCTTAAAACGCACGAAACCTGGCCTGTGTTTCAAACAAGAGAGCAACGGGTTGCCAAGAAATGCAAGAACAAAGCAAAATATTATCTTCGTAAAACAATCTAGATGTAACTTTAGTTTGCCCTGGGCAAGCTTGCAAATCACAAGACCGAGTGAGACATTGTGAAGGATATCAACCTGCATCGAGAAACTCTTGTGCGATGTATTGTGCGATGTATTGTGAGAAATAGACTCAAGTGGAAATATTTCGAGAGAAAAAAATAAGTAGAAAAACACAGACCGTAAAATGTAAAGGTGTTTGGAAATGACAAATATAAAAAATCGCGTTGCATCATCTTTATATTTTACATGGGAACCAAAAGTGGCGGTGGAACAATCACTCAGTATTGGTGACTAGTGACTGTTGGCGGCGTTGTCGCACCATCGGTAGCGTTGTGAGTTTGATACGACGACGACACTAATCCAAAACAAAATGATACCAATATTAGTTGAAATGCTAGATCTAGTTAATAATATTAGTACTACCGCTACTGCAATTATTTCTACAACAACACCACCACAAGCATCAACAACAACAACAACTACTACTACTACTACTACTACTACTACTACTACTACTACTACTACTACTACTACTGCTGCTGCTGCTACTACTACTACTACTACTACTACTACTGCTACTACTATTACTACTACTTACTACTACTACTACTACTACTACTACTACTACTACTACTACTACTACTACTACTACTACTACTACTACTACTACTACTACTATCTTACTACTACTACAAAGGCAAGATGTCGGCCTCTCGACCAAAATGTAGTGAGTTCGAGCCCCACCAACGGTTGACAAATATTTTTCTCGAGTGTTTTCGAGCAAAATCTCCTCTCCCTAGTCCAGGCAGGTGGATCGACACCTAATTCCATCGGAAACAGTTATAATGTCGCTGTGTGTGTGAAGATCGAATGGCCCCAGCATTGCCGCAGGGTAAAAGGGCTCTTTCATAATAATAATATGTGTTTTACAGTCTCATGTCCCCCTTGGAGTGATAAAGAGAAAATTTACCAGCATCAGTTGTAAGCCTTTGTTCCTGTTTCTCGTCGCGTGTTGGCATACTTGGAACAAAGTTAGACTGAAGCGTCACATCTTGCCTTAGCCCTCCTTCTTCACATCCAGGTACCAGGTTACTCCAGACACACATGTTTAGAGACACGTCAAAGCTAGTACCAGAGTTGCAAGACATTCGGATGGAGTCCCCTCCTGCACACAGGTAGTACACGTCACACCGTTCAGCATCCCGGAAGTAGCCATCAAGTGGACACAAGAAGACCTGTCTATTGTCCTCTTTTGAGGTAAAAAAAAATCCAAACAATTTTAATAGGTTGGAGAAAAAATGAAAAGTACACCGACAGATATAGATTCAGACATTCACTTTTCAGCTTATCACTCAGAACAAAACTTTTGGTGATCATTTTTCAGCTTTTAGTTATTACAATAATGCATTTTACATAAGGCTCATCGACACAGCATTGGACGCGTTAGTGGTTTGTGGATTAGTTCTTCTATGCGAGGTATATTCCATAAACAGTCCTCACTGAATGAAAGAAAAGATAATATTAATATTTTAATTGTACGTTGAGTTAACCGAAAGGTGATGAAGCTGGCCATAGTCGATGGTTGTTTCATTGAGAGAATTAAACTTTATTTCTCTTTTGTTTTTTTTGTTGGTTTTTTTTGGTTTGTTTTTCATCAAGAGATTTATACTTAAAGAAATGTGATGTTCCTAGAGATGTCTGATGCAAAACATGTGTATGTGACAAGGTAAATGAAAGAGTGAGATCAAATTGATTCATGGCGCCATATCAGCGTCGCCAGCCGAAATCGAATCCCAAAGTACACGTAGGCATGAGATCAGGTAGGCAGGATAAAGGGTTGGAGAGAAAACTCTAAGGTCCCTTGAAGTCATGCTTGTGAATTAAAGAAGCCTCTGCAGTTTAAAGAGTTGTCTGAACAAAGTGAGAATTTAAAAACAAACTATCAAAAAAAATGAGATCACTACAAATTATAATGGAAGAAGCTGACTAAACAAATAAATCATTGTTCTGTTATGATGTTGATTTACGTCCCGTTAAAATTTTTGAAATCGATTCAGTTGTGACTAAATGTAGAATCCCAACTCCCCAATAGAACGAGTAACAAACAACAAATCACTTCAGGTTGTTCCCTTAAATCAAAGCAGGTGATCGTTTCTACCCCCACGCCTTCCACACACATACACACACACACACACACATACACACATACACACACACACACATACACACACACACACACATACACACATACACACACACACACACACACACACACACACACACACACACACACACACACACATACATATATATATACTACACGTCAAATCATGTTATCACTGCTATTGATCATTAGTATAATGTCACCTTACCATTTGTATATGGGTAAAGGTTCTCGCACCCTGGAACAAACTGACTCCAGGTACACTTTTCCTGCTGCTCATCAAAGACAGTTCCTTTCATACATTCCCGTTTGATAGGCCAACCGTCTGTGCATTCGAAAAAGTGATGACAACTACCTGGGTCTCTGTACAGTCCATCGGGTTGAAGGCATTCTGGGCGCCCTGCGGTCAAGGAGACACAAGAAGAAAAACAAAAAAATTATTTATAAAAAAGAGAAAGAAAGGAATTGGAAATGAAAACAAGAATAGGGAAAAGAAGTGCAAAATGAAGCAATGCATTGAACTGGCTCGTGATAAGTGCAAAATGAAGCAATGCATTGAACTGGCTGGTGATAAACAGAACGTCCAACTGCACGTTGGTTTACAGATGACATCAGGCAAGCTAAAACAAAACGTCGTAATGCTGAAAACACCTGGCGAAAATCAAAGTTACAAATACATAAGGACATTTATAAATCCATACGAAATGATACAAATCTGACCCTAAACGAAGCTAGGAAAGTGTTTATTGGAGAAAAAACCCATCAAGAAAAAAACAAAGGAAATTCAAAAACTTTATTTAAAATCATGGATGGGATTCTTAGCAATAATAGTCCTGCTAGCACGATGTCAACTCACAACGAAAAGAACGAAATGGCAGAGAGGTTTGGACATTTTTTAATACAGAAAATAGATAACATTCGCAGTGAATTTGACGATTATATCTCACCTCAACCTGGAGACAATATATGACAAAACGACTGAATGATATAAAACCTGTCACTGAAGATGAAGTTGAAGTGTTAATAAAACAAAGCCCCAAACAAATCGTGCGATCTAGATGATGCTCCAACCTGGCTGATAAAATCTTGCCTAAGTTAAGTAATCAAACCAATCACATCTATTGTAAATTGCTCAACATCCAATTTTGACTTTCCTCCACCATTTAAGGAAGCACATGTGACGCCACTACTCAAGCAACAAAATGCTGATCCAGAAATTTTTAAAAACTGTCGCCCAGTCTCCAACCTGAACTTCATCTCTAAAATTATTGAAATCACGGAGACAGCATTCCTCAAAGTTCAAAATGATATCATTGACCTACTTTCTACTTTTTACAACGTGTTATTGCTGTTTCTCGATCTGAGTGCGGCTTTTGATACAGTCGACCATAATCTGCTTCTTCAACGACTGGAACATTCCTTTGGCATCTCAGGGAATGCATTGCGTTGGTACGTCACATAATTCTCTAACCGAACCCAGAGAGTATCAAATAAGTGGCGTGCTCTCGTCACCAGTTGTACTGAAATAAGGTGTACCACAAGGATCAGTGCTGGGGTCCTTCTTGTTCACGCTGTTCACAGCGCCAATAAGTCATATCATCACGCAATATGGGTTTGCATATCATCTTACGCCGACGATACCCAATTAAGTCTTCGTAGGTCATAGGTCGTATAAGAGACTTTCTAGACACTGACGCAACTAAATTGCTCGTTCACATTCAATAATAACAAGCACATTGGACATTTGCAATTCTCTTTTGTATGGTCTTCCTAAGTCTTCACTTTGTAGATCGTAAAAACATTCAAATCGTCTCGACCAGACTCATCACCAAAACAAAGTCTAGAAATAATATAGCACCATTCTTAAATCCCTCCATTGTCTTTCAACAGTCTAGAGTAAAATTAAAAACTGCCGGTCAAACTTTTAAAAGTTTAAACAATATGGGACCAAGCTATTTGAAAGATCTCAACAAAATTCAACAGCCTTTTCGACAACTTAGATCATCATCTCAAACTATCTTAGTAAAGAATATACCCTAAACAAAATTTTCTGGCAGAGCTTTTGAATTTGCTGCACCCGAAATGTGGAACTCGTTGACTGAGAACACGAGAAATGCAAAATCGTTAAATGCTTCTAAACCACAAGTGAAAAAACCCTGAACTCTTTAAGAAATCCTTCTTAGTATATTGTATAAGACGTCATAATCAGTGGAATATCAAAACATAAACATGCTGTTAAGTTTTACACATGATTTCTTATATTGCACTTTTTAATTATCGATATATGTTTTAATTTTTTATTCGCAATTTTTGATATTGTACTTTTAGTTGTCGATGAATGAGCTTGGATGTGTAAATCTTTTATTATCATCTTTATTAGGAATCCTGTTAAGCACCACTAAGCATTTCAAATGGATATTGGCGCTATACAAATTTATTATTATTACAAATTTATTATTATTATTATTATTATTATTATTATTATTATTATTATTATTATTATTATTATTATTATTATTATTATTATTATTATTATTATTATTATTATTATTATTATTATTATTATTATTATTATTATTATTATTATTATTATATTATTATTACTATTATTATTATTATTATTATTATTATTATTATTATTATTATTAGTATTATTATTATTATTATTATTATACAATAATTATTATTATTATTATTATTTATTATTATTATTATTTTTATTATTATTATTATTATTATTATTATTATTATTATTATTATTATTATTATTATTATTATTATTATTATTATTATTATAATTATTATAATTAGTATCATTATTAATAACTATATAGCATTTGCAGGAATTATTAGAAATTAACAAACAGCATTATTGAAGAAATTATTAAAATTATTATTATTATTATTATTATTATTATTATTATTATTATTATTATTATTATTATTATTATTATTATTAATAACTATATAGCATTATTAGGAATTATGTATTATAAAGTAGAACAAACAGCAATGCGAAGAAATTGAAAAAATCGAGATCGAGGTATCAAGGAACACAACAGCAATGGATTCAGAAATTGAACAAAAAATCGAGATCTTTTCTTAGGAGGATTCCAGAAAGAAACACAAACAAAAAGCCTAACACCAACAGACCTATGCCCAATGAGACAACAACCCCCTCCCCACCCACAAAAATAGGCAGAAGAACAACAATAACAAAACAAAACAAACAAATCAAAACAAACAAACAAACCCAAAACAAACCACGACAGCTTAAATGAGAAGACAAAATCAAGGAGACTGGATGAACATTTTGCAACCAAGAGCGTAAGAACAGGCAGTTTAACGAAAATTTCAAAGTTAAAAGAACTTCTTTAAAGTAGTATCAGCTAAGGCAGTCTGTTGTGCTGATTTAAAGGCTTTTTGAATTTCTTATGAAGCAAGAAGTGTAGGGGCCGACAAGGAACACGAACAAGGGCGAACAATTTATTTTTTGATTTGATTTGATTTGATATGATTTGCCTACATCAACAACTAAGGTGATATCGGGGGTTTTGATAGGATTTTTAATTTTTGTCCGGACTGCCCTGTAAGCAGCCAAGGGAAAATTGTGCCAAAAGTTTTGGAGACGACACTAACGAAAAGTGTAGAGGAACAATTAGAGGAAAGACGAAATAGATTCAGAAACACGAAATACATTCAGACTATCACCGGTTGGGACATACATTGTCATCAAAGCGAAAGTGAACCATTTAAAATTAAACGGGCAGTTCACAATTTAGTCCTCTGGTCCTGACGCCTCTTCTGTTGTGAAACATGGACCAAAAAAAAAGAAGAGAGTAACATGATACAAACGAGACAGTACAAATGAAATACCTGAGAAGAGTAAATGATTTCCTGGTTCTACCCCACTCAAAAACGCCAACAACAACAACAACAACGACGAACAAAACAGCAACAACCCCCCCCCCGCCCGGACGCAAACCAAAACAAAATCCAAACAAAACCCCCACAAAAAACCCAAACAAACAAACAGAAGCCAAAAAAGAACATAAATACAATAAAGTGCTAAGACTGAGAAACACTAGCATAGATCATTTAGGCATAGAGAATCTAGCTAAATGAGTAATGAAAGCATAGCTAGACAAATGCGATGCAAATACTAAACAAGAAAGAGCAAGGGGAAGGCATAGAAAACGAAAGGAGATAATACAGATGTAGAGGCACTACGATAACTCAGAGAAACGTAATGTGTCTACACAGCCTAAGTTGGAGAAGATCACACAGTGAATGTAAATCCAGACACCGAAATATAAAACGGAAATGATGAAGATTGAAAGTAAAATTATTAGCTCTGAAAAGGTTGTAATAACTGTGCTATACACTATAAAAAGCCGATCTAAATGACACATTTTAGTTCATTTCTAAGATTCAATCCGGAGATGATGGACAGCGCTCCACCAGACATAGGAGGATATGGTTTGTGTAAACAATTCCAATTATCAGCTGTCATCACAAATTGGATACCTCATTTCACTAAACATATCTTTATACCTACATGCAATTTCAGCCATTTCGCCGTTACCAGTTCTGTCGCACGGTCCCACTAGCTCAGCAGAAACACAGGACAAAACCTCGGCTTGGAAAAACCTCTTCCTCTTGGACAGTTCCTGGATTGACGAATTGAAAGGTAAAATTCAAGATACAACAAAAGGGATGGGACAAGCCTGTGTTCTTATGTTTAACTCAATAGTCATTGAGTGGAGAAATATGTTTATTTTTCTTTAAATATAGTAGCTTTACTGTTACGTTAAATCCATGAAAACAAATTAATTCATACAGTCTACCCACGGACAATCTATCTAAACATATTTCTTCTTGACGGTGTAACGTATTTGTTTCGTTTAATAGTTTTTCTGGCAGACTTATGTCCTTGGAGAGCATACTTAAAATCGTGATTCACGCGATGTCTTTATCTACTAGCTGCAGCTGGATATTAAAGCCTGCGAAAGATCAGGGTCCTGTTCAGGAATCGATCTTGTACCGCCATAGGCACTAGAAGGAGTTCCACTGAGGTCATGAAAGAAAATTTCAATTCGGTAAAAAAAATGTTTGGTGGGACAACCAGCAAAGAAGATCGGATTTTTTCTTCTGACGTCAAAGTGCGTGGTGCCTGCATAAGTATGTAGATATGACGCGTTTCCTTGTCTGACGAAGGTCACATTTCGAAATGTCACGTGTCAGTTCTGTCGTTTGTGGTGGAATTGTCACTTTGTGTCATTTATCACGTTTGACTTCACTTTACTGTAACTCCTTTGGATATCATATCGAATTCGTTCTCTGCTTCAAGATTCAAGACTGGTCTGGTCTCACCCCTCTACTAAAAGTATGGAATGATCTACCCCCTCTAATAAAAGTGTGGAATGATCTACCCTCTAATAAAAGTGTGGAATGATCTACCCCTCATGAAAGTGTGGAATGATCTACATCTCTCATGAAAGTGTGGAATGATCTACCTCTAATGAAAGTGTGAAAGTGTGGAATGATCTACCCCCTCTACCCTCTAATGAAAGTGTGGAATGGTCTACCCCTCTAATGAATGGTCTACCCCTCTAATGAAAGAATGGTCTACCCTCTAATGAAAGTGTGGAATGGTCTACCCTCTAATGAAAGTGTGGAATGGACCCCTCTAAGTGTGGAATGATCTACCCCTCTAATGAAAGTGTGGAATAATCTACCCCTCTAATGAAATGGTCTACCCTCTAATGAAAGTGTGGAATGGTCTACCCCTCTAATGAAAGTGTGGAATGATCTACCCCTCTAATGAAAGTGTGGAATGGTCTCTCCCCTCTAATGAAATGGAATGGTCTACCCGTCTAATGAAAGTGTGGAATGGTCTACCCCTCTGGAATGAAAGTGTGGAATGGTCTACCCCTCTAATGAAAGTGTGGAATGGTCTACCCCTCTAATGAAAGTGTGGAATGGTCTACCTCTAATGAAAGTGTGGAATGGTCCCCTCTAATGAAAGTGTGGAATGGTCTACCCCTCTAATGAAAGTGTGGAATGATCTACCCCTCTAATGAAAGTGTGGAATGATCTACCCCTCTAATGAAAGTGTGGAATTCAATATTCAAACGATACACAGGTGGGAATTATTTGCTTACTTTGACATCAAATATTTGGTTAAACATGTATATAATAAAGCTTGACACATTCAACATTTGAAGATCTAAAATCACCCAGTAGAATCTAGGGACATGAAACTTCTTAATGTTGCGGGGACTCGGTAGTTCAGAGCCAAGGTGACGGCCTCTCAACCAAAAGGTAATAGGTTCGAGCCCTGCCAAACGGTTGAAAACATTTCTCGGAGTATTTCGAGCAAAATCTACCCCACTGGTCCAGGTAGGTGGATAGACGCCCTAGGTCCCATCGGAGACGGGTGATAAAAGGAGGTCTCGTGTGCAGATCACAACACTCTGTGCACATTAAAGACTCATTGGAGGGTTTACAGGACAGTCTGGGCAAACTTTAAAAAATCTTACCAAAACCCCGAGATCACATTAGTTGTGGATGTGGGTAAATCAAATCAAACAAAATCTTAATGTTGCCCAAAGTTTCTATTAAACCCTTGTATAAAAAGCAGTCTTTCAATTTTATCATGATATTGATAAATTGACTACATAATGTGTCTATTACGTCTTACCCAACTTAACCTAAAAAACCTGACACCCCCCACCCCCCTCCTCCCAACCCAAAACAAAACATAAAAAAGACAACAAAACAACAAACAACAAAACAAAACAACCCAAAGAATCTTACCATAACATGCATGAATTCACAAAATGTAGAGAATTGATTCCGTTTTGAATGAAACATTGCAAATAAATCTTGAAGAAACAATACACTGTGTGACCAAAGACTATTTTCCTCATTAGTTAAAAAAAAACATTTCTTCTCCAATCTACTTTTGATACGAGAATCAATGGCTTTGATAAAGAATGTGCCAGAAAAAGATCAGGAGCAACAGACACACTCGTCTCTATTCATCTGAAGCAAGTGGGCTTGATTTCAATAAAATAAATGTTTTTGAGTCACATTGAACCATTATTCATCCACGAAAGTATCACGAATAGAGCGCATTGAAACTTCAATGCTATTATAATATCGTAGCCCATTTTGCTTGTATCTTCTTTACTTAGTTAGACAAGTTCACGGCTTTGTCAGGCATAAGAGGGGACTCAGTAGTCCAGAGGCAATGTATCGGCTCTCAACCTAAAGGTAGTGGATTCGAGCCCGGTCGACGGTTGAAATCTATCCCCCTGGTACAGGTAGGTGGATTGACGTCTAGTCCCATTGGAGACGGACGGTAAAAAAGGAGGTCCCGTGTGCAGATAACACCACTCTGCGCACGTTAATGATCCATTGGCTGTTTACAGGACAGTCCGGGCAAACTTTAAAAAGCCTACCAAAAACCCTGAGATCACTTTAGTTGTGGATCAAATCAAATCAAATCAAATCAAATCAAATCAAATCAAATCAAATCAAACAAATCAAATCAAATCAAATCGAATCAAACCAGGCATAAGTCCGTGTCAGACTCACACTTATTAGCAAATATTGAAATTGTACTGAAAGTGACGCGCATCTTGAAATGTTATCAGCATCGTTCTACAAGGATATACCTAAATCGAGGGTGGGGAATTGGGGGGGGGGGGGGCGTTATTCCAGGTAGGAGATCGTAAACACACGTAATACGAATCTAGTATTAAACGAGCAAATAAATAAAGAAGATCACAATGACATCATCACAATAACCCTACCTCTTATAAGGTACTCCATTTTCACAGTGGTGAAATACTCTGCAGTTCCTTACATCTGGGAAAAGGCCATTGGAGCTTGGGCACTCGAATGGTTGGACCAAATCTGTGATATCATAAAAGAAGGAAAAAAGGTATAAAGCAGTGATTGATTCATTACTGTTTTTGATGTTCACGATGTATTTTCCAGTCTTCATCGTGAATTAGCTTAAGCACGTTATATACATTTATAACAACAACAAAATGACAAGTACAGATATCTTGCTCTGACATGTTTGTTTTATTTGTATTAGTGATATATTGCCCTGACATGTTTGTTTAATTTGTATTCGTGATATATTGCCCTGACATGTTTGTTTAATTTGTATTCGTGATATATTGCCCTGACATGTTTGTTTTATTTGTATTCGTGATATGTTTGTTTAATTTGTATTCCTGACATGTTTGTTTAATTTGTATTCGTGATATATTGCCCTGACATGTTTGTTTAATTTGTATTCGTGATATATTGCCCTGACATGTTTGTTTAATTTGTATTCGTGATATATTGCCCTGACATGTTTGTTTAATTTGTGTTCGTGATATGTTGCCCTGACATGTTTGTTTAATTTGTATTCGTGAAATGTTGCCCTGACATGTTTGTTTAATTTGTATGTTGCCCCGTCAAACGTTGCCCTGACATGTTTGTTTTATTTGTATTCGTCAAATGTTGCCCTGACATGTTTAAAAATTTTTTATTTGTATTCGTGATATGTTGCCCTGACATGTTTGTTTTATTTGTATTCGTCATAATGTTTTGCCCTCTGCTCAAAGGCTCCGATAGAAGAATATGACACACGCAACGATTAGCCTATAATTTTCACGTATTTGAATAGATGAAAAGGTTTTCTTGTGTATGTGTGTGTGTTTAGATCTCGTCTCATGCCTCAATTGGAGCAGTTCGATAAAGTTGGAATAATGGGATATATATTTCTAAAGGTATTTGTGCTGGTACATTGCGTAATAACGGTGACGGTGACATTTCCTAATTAACCTAAACCATGAAACGTTTGTCATCTAACTCTCTTAGCCAGCTTTATTGGCCTATTAATCATCAAATAAATTATGGATATCACATCTATGATATACAATTATTGACTCTTATTGGATTATTTGATCGACTAGTTAGTTCGACCGAGTTTATTGTTTTTATTTATTTCAACATTGCAAGGACATTTATGGAAACTTACTCCCTTATATAGATTATAGATAACTCTAGACATTTATGCTAGCTCTAGATCTAGAATCTAGATCTAGATTCTAGATTTAGTTCTAAATACATCTAGATCTAGATCTAGATTTACATCTATAATCTTAACCTAGATCTAGATCTAAATTCTAGAGTTAAGTCTACATCTACATGTAGAAGAACTAGAGATCTAGATTTAAATTCAGTCAGATCAAAATTTAAAAAAAAATATGATTATGATTAAATTAGTGGATCCATGACAACAAATGAAGATTATAATATTTAACTTTAGGTCTAGATTCTAGATCTTAGATTTTTGACCAAGAGAAAATGTTGATCGAGATAAAAATGCAGTCCCATGAACTTTTTCATTTGACTTTCAATGTCAATTGTCAAGGTAAGGCGTCAATAACTATGTAAATGAGAAAAAGTGACGTCATCACTTCATTTAATGGAACATTATTGACCCCTTGTATTTAAAATCAGAGAGCATAGGTAAGCGAGAGGTGAAACTGACACGTGACTTCCATGTCAACGCCGGGTAATCACTTTTGGTGAGCGTGGAAGCAAATAGGAACGGTAAACAAAGGAGGCGATTAAAGCAAGGAAAGAGTCATTAATAGCAGAGAAACTAGAGACTCTCTCAAATTGGATCAGTGTAACTCTCCTCGCCCCTGCCCATGATTTTATTTATTACCCAGATGTGTTTATTTCATTAATTTATTTATTCATTTGCATACTTCCTTACTACTCATTTATTTGTTAAACACTTCTTTTAGTTCTTCTTCTTCTTGTTCTTCTTTTTGTCCTTCTCCTAGTTCTTTAGTTCTTGTTCTTGTTCTTGTTCTTCTTGTTCTTGTTCTTGTTCTTGTTCTTGTTCTTGTTCTTGTTCTTCTTCTTCTTCTTCTTCTTCTTCTTGTTCTTCTTCTTCTTCTTCTTCTTCTTCTTCTTCTTCTTCTTCTTCTTCTTCTTCTTCTTCTTCTTCTTCTTCTTCTTCTTCTTCTTCTTCTTCGTCTTCTTCTTCTTCTTCGTCTTCTTCTTCTTCTTCTTCTTCTTCTTCTTCTTCTTCTTCTTCGTCGTCTTCTTCTTCTTCTTCTTCTTCTTCTTCTTCTTCTTCTTCTACCTTTAAACTTGTTATGTCTTCTGTTACTCTTGGTATCGTTCTATATTTTGCACATTTTCTCGTTAAAAAAGTATTTTGTGTTATCTTTTTTCCATGTCACCAGAACTATAAATGTTCCTACATAGAATAAAACGTTTACACGATAGTGATTTACATGAAAATTGCAAATTTGTTTATATTCTAGTTTATGTCCTTTAGTGAGAATCCATGTTTACACTCAGCATAAGTCAATTACTGGACTTGTACCGGTGTCAATTTCTTATTTGTTCAATTAGTAGAGTAATCTAATTACCAAATCATTGATTAAATCCATGATTTGTGCTTTATTAGTTGATATAAATGAAATATACAAAGGCATTCAATAATTGTTATAGATCTCAACAAATATAAATCTTCATATTTCATTTCGGGGATTTGGGATTGAAACTCACCTTCTGCTAAATATGGGGAAGGTTTGAAGTCCATTTGCTGGTTAGCAATGGCTTCTACAGACATGTGGGGTGATCGAGCAATGTCCAAATCATCGTCTGAGGAATAAGTAAAAAATGACGACGGTTTCTCAGAGACTCCGGTGTCAACAACGTCTTTGTTATCGAAAGGGGCAGTAGCGGTAGATGCCATTGCCACCGTCGTTGTTTCGGCTGGTACTGTTGCAGGAAACTTAGATTCATAGTGCGATACTCGGTGAGAGTCCAAAAAGAAAAGAGATGAGCTTGTCGTGCCTGCCTTATCGGTAACAAGTTTAGGATTAAAAGAGCCGGAAAGATTGCTGGGTGTGCTAACGCTGGATCCTGGGTAGGCTTGTCATCTAAAGAATTGGATTCTTGTTCCAGCAATGTCATTGAGTTGTCACGACTTCTAATACTGTTTGAGTTCCTTTGACTTCTAGTACCAATGGCCGTGTCATTGGTCTTCTTCTTCTCCTGCTTCTTATCCACTCCAGTGGACCTCATGGACGTTTTTGCTGCGACTTGTTCTTGCTGCTGGTCGCCTGCATCGGTCGATGCTTGAAATAACTTTGCTGATATAATCATCGGGAACAAGAGGTTTCTGTGGGATTTCTTCTTGAGATACGATTTTCCTGTATCGATGGTGGAAACCACTTTCACGATATCTCGGTCTCGCGGACAATTTTTGCTTCTTCGTCAACGTATACTGTTCGTACCTTTTCCGTTTCCAACTTTGGTCGGAAGGTCTACGGCGTTGGTTTCGTCAGCTTTCTCAGCTCCGATTCAAGGTTCGTCGTGAGTATGTTAGAGTTGTGACGATAGTTTTGCCTTCGTTTTAGAATCCGACGTTGAGCCACTTTGGTCGTTTACAACTGATTCTTGTCTATGTCTGGAAGTGTAGAAAGAACTATCTTCTTCACTTGATCGTATTCGTCGAAGTCTTGGTTTGTTCTCCTCCTTTTCCAGCGTATGTCTGTTCTCTATTCCCTGTATTTCGTGAGATCTTCTCTTGTTCTTTAATTTGCGTTTGTTATGTCCTTTATTTTCATGTCTGTTCTTTAGTTTTTCGTTCTGCAGTTTGGTTCTTCATACTTGACGTCCTTCCGTTTAGATGGTGTTCTGATTTCACTGGGGATATTGCCGAGTCATAATTTCTTTCAGGGGTATGGACAATTTCTTTACTCTGCAAACTTTCATCTACTTTTCTGGCTTTGTTTCGATGTCTTTTTTCACGAGGAGGATCTCGCCTTAAAGGGTTCAAATGCTATCCCAGGAGGTAAATCATCACCCATTGCTACCGTTGTTTTGTGTTTGCGTGGGTGGCGTTGAACTGTTAATTTTTTAATCATAACGGTGTCCGTTGTATTATCGTCTTCAGTATTTACATTTGTTCTAGATACATTGGTGCTGTTGTTGCTGGATTTTAACAACTGTACTTTTGAAAGGTCAGTTTCATTGACCAATGTCACCAGATTCGTTACAGAACTAAGTGTTGAAGTATTATCGTTGATCATAATATCATGATCATTTTTGCCTTCAATGTTTGTAGTCTGATTCTTTTTGGTATGTCTGTCTGTTCCATACTCTCCAACTGATGCATGGTTGCATCATTGTCAACCTTATCCGTTGATTTCCTGTTGATGTTCCTTTGAATGTTGTAATTGCAAAGTACTTACATTAGATCCAATTCCTTTTTCGCTAACAGCTTTTGTGGAAGATATCGACGACTCGTTTTATGTTAATTGAATCTTCTTCGCCAATATTTTGTATCAACGACTTCTTAACGTCTTGACGAGAACTTGTCTGTTCAGTTGAAGTTTCTGTCAGATGGTCCTCACCTTTCTCCGATGTTGTCATCATGATTTCCGTTGTTACTGAGACATTTGCAACTGTCCTGATTTCGCTACCTTTATGGTGCACACCATTGTCTGGCAGTGGAAATTTGTTGTCAGAATTTTCATTGGAAACTTCTTGGCTTGATGACGTTGTCCGGGCCATTACAACTGGTGAGCTATTGACCTTCTTTTCAGGGGAAATCTTTTTTGGGATTCGAAATGGTTTTCTCTGGACTTTCTCCTAACGTATGACAGTCTGACCGTTGACGTTTCTTTGCTTTCGGGAATGATTTTTGTTAGGATTCAGTTGTTGTAGGTTGAGTATTTAGATAAGCTGTAGATGCGACTATGAGTTCGTCTGATGTATTCACATTTTCGGTTGAAAATGAACTTTTATTATCTGGAGTGCTAGACCTAAATGATTTCAAATTATTTGGACTATCCTTGGGTTTAGAGTTCATGCCGATTTGTTTCTTGTCGTTATCATGGCTTGTGTGGATAACTTGCTAAGTCATTCGACTTTTGTCATAGAATCTTCGACCGAGTACCAATGTTGCTCATGTACGCTGTACTTTTTCTAGTCATAGAGTCGAAGAGACGTTTAAGTATCCCATTCCACGCGCTGTTATCAGTCCGAGCTTCTGCACCACAGCCGTTTTGTCTAATACGCCACGCGCAAACTTGATTTGTTCAAGTCAAAGGCAGTTAAAGGAGGACAACGAAAAGGATTGTTTTGCCTTTGATTTTCACAGCGCACAAATTTTTGGCAGTCGTCCGATCTGATACATGCGTTTTGATGTGAATGGACATTTCGGTTGTTGTTGTTGTTGTTGTTGTTGTTGACCCGATGACGTCACTGAAAGAAGAGAGAAAAAGAATTAAGGGCAAAGAACTGACAGAAGAGTCATGTTAACATGTCTTTTGATGTTTATGGGGTTGGGTTTAGGAAAAAAGGTTGAAGATTCTTTGTAAATAAAGGGTTTGAACTAAATTAAAATTATGAAATAGACATGAACTGGGTTAGGGGTGTGGTAAAGGAGACAAATGAAAGAAACCATATCATAAGTTTTGCATTGATTTCTTCAATGACCGTGTGATCGTGTACTAACGCAGAATAACGAAGACTGTGATTGCATGGCTGGCATGTAATAGTTTATCACGTTATACCTTTCCCACTACAGCACAAGGATGGTTCGGTAATTTTTGAAAAAAAATATTGAAATTTGGTCTAATCATGTTATGTTTACATCTTTGGTTTTCATGACGCGCAAGGAAGAGGAGACAGATCAACATTCAAGACACCATTCAAGTATACCGGTATGTTATTCTTTATGTGCAGCTGACAAATTCCCCCTAAGGTGAAAATGGAAAGTAATACGTTTCTGTGAGAGTGATAAGTAGCAAAGGATATCCTTTGATTATTTAAGTATTTATTTTTGCAATATAAACTTAAGCATATTTGCCTGACTGTTAAATGGTTTAATATAATATGTTTTGTTTACTCCTCGGATAAATTTGATCAGGTCAGAACTGCTTGTGGATTGTATTTCTGACTCTTGTAACATAATGTATTCATAGGCTGTTCCGCCGTTATCTGTAACCCTTGCTAGCAAATCTGAAACGCGATGGTTACAGAATGTGAAACTCAATGGCTACAGAATGTGAAACGCGAGGGCTACAGAATGTGAAACGCGAGGGCTACAGAATGTGAAACGCGATGGCTACAGAATATGAAACGCGACAGAAAAATGTGAAATGCGATAGCTACAGAATGTGAAACGCGATGGGTACAGAATATGAAACGCGACAGAATGTGAAATGCGTTGGCTACAGAATGTGAAACGCGATGATTTATAATGAAACGTGATGGCTACATGATGTGAAACGAAATGACTACAGGATGGGAAACGCGATGGTTACGATGTGCAACGCAACAGAATGTGCAACACCAATAGCTACAGAATGTGAAACGTCATGGCTGCGTAATGTGAAACGCAATGTGAAACGCGGTGGCTACAGAATGTGAAAAGCGACAGAACGTGAAACGCGATGGCTACAGAATGTAAAACGCGATGGCTACAGAATGAAAACGCGATAGCTTCAGAATGTGAAAACGCGATGGCTGCAGAACGTGAAATGGCGACAGAATGTGAAACGCAATGGCTACAGAATGTGAAACGCGATGGCTACAGAATATGAAATGGGATGGATACAGAATGTGAAACGCTGATGGCTACAGAATGTGAAACGCGATAGCTACAGAATATGAAATGTGATGGCTACAGAATGTGAAACGCAATGGCTACAGAATGTGAAACGCGATGGCTACAGAATATGAAATGCGATGGATACCCAGAATGTGAAACGCGATGGATACAGATGTGAAATGCGATGGATACAGAATGCGCAACGCGATGGCTGCAGAATGTGAAACGCGTTAGCTACAGGATGTATGAAACGTGTTGGATACAGAATGTGAAATCGATGGTTACAGAATGTGCAACGCGATGGTTACCAGGAATGTGCAGCGCAATGGTTATAATGTGAAGCAATGGTGGCTACATAAAGTGAAACGCGATGGTTACAGATAATGCAACGCGATGGTTACATAATGTGCAACGCAATGGTTATAATGTAGGCTTGTGGGTGGCTACATAAAGTGAAACGCGATGGCTCCAGAATGGAAAACGCGATGGCTTCAGAATGTGAATGCGACAGAATGTGAAATGGGATGGCTACAGAATGTGAAACGCGATGGCTACAGAATGTGAAATGGGATGGCTACAGAATGTGAAACGCGATGGCTGGGAATGTGAAACGCGATGGTGCAAGTGTACTCACAGTTCTCGACTGGCGCTACAACCACGATTACAAGTGCCAGTCAAGACGGAAGTGAAAAGGACATGCTGACACTGACACTGAAGGTCATCCAGAGACGTGGCATGACCTGGAGAAGGAGTCGAAAGGTCTTAATATGACCTCATGTGATCATGCACACCACCATGATTGCGTCTACAACTATCATCGTTGTTGTTACTGACATGTTTATATTAATTCATGATAATTGTGTTAATGACTCAGGTCGTAATGTACAATTAAATGTTTCATAGTATTTGTAGTTTATACTTATTCTACGTTGCATGTACTCACTGTAACAATTTTTTCTTCCTCGTCGATAATAAAATGTATTCAATTCAATTCAAGGCAAATTAATTCAAAAATTCAATTTAATTCCAATTTAATTCAATTTAATTCAATTTAATTCAATATCCCCGACTGCAACAGTAGGTTACGAAGAAAAACATTTTCGAATTTGTATGTTTCGAGGTCGAACATCATTTCTCTCTTTCTCAAGGAACCAAAAAAACACTCATCTCTCTCTCTTCTCATAAACGAAATGCAAATATATACAAATATATGCTAATATAAACATGAATCACCACATCTTGTCATCGGTAACAAACATGGAAATCTTTACACGCCTATACAATATCGGATGCAAATCTCTCTCAATTTTGTATTCTTAAATAAACTTTGTGTTGTTAATGAAATAATGTCTAAGTTTGCAAACTAGAAGATCATCCATTTGTGTATTGATTTTTTACATGAGCATCCGATTTAAGGTCCTTTCCCAAAATATACAAATATATGATATTAGTGGTATATTTCAGTGCTTTGAAACAATTTGAAATTTATAGCAACTTTTCTTTGATCCTTAAATTATCAATGTCGCAATATTGCTATCAGGTTAAAGGGTGACAAAAAATACAACAACATAAGCTCGACATAAACTGTATGAAGCTGCTTACTGATAATATACTTGTGATATTCACGTTGAAACATACCGCGTAGAGAAGCATTCGGGTCTTGTTGAATGATCAATGCAATGAACAAACTAAAATCTTGTGATTTGTTGAGTATTGAAGTATTACATTATCTAGATCTGAATTTTTTGAAATGATCAGACACAACTAGGTACTCGGGTCGGTAGAGCGTCTGACTACCTCTCTCTGTTATTGTTGATTCTCAGTCTGGGCAAACTTCTCTAGCCCATCTGTCCAATACAGTAGCGAAATGGGTAGGTGACTAGCTCTGTTCAAATTCGGTGAAAGGCGGTGTGGAAAGCAATGGCAAACTACCACACTATGCTTTATGTCTAAAAACTGGGGTCTCTTCTCTGGTTACGCTCAACTCTGAGTAGACTTTCTTTTACTCTCCATTCCTTAAGGCAAGCGAAAGCCAAATGACTAAAGAACACTTTAGAAAAGAAGATTGGCAGGAAGATGAAGTGTGACGGGAGCATGCCCGTGGTGGAAGCAACTACTTGAAAGTCTCAGTCATTCTTCACAATAAATATGATACACAAACACCGGCCAGGGAATCCTACAACACCACTTTCATACAAAACACCCACAAACCAGAAAGGAAGAGATTTGGAGGAGGGGGATTGGGACAAGGAGAGGAGGAGGAAGAAAAGGATGAAGAAGATGATAGGAGCAAAAGGGATGTATATATATATATAATATATATATATAAGGATATATATATATATATACAGAGAGAGAGAGAGAGAGAGAGAGAGAGAGAGAGAGAGAGAGAGAGAGAGAGAGAGAGAGAGAGAGAGAGAGAGAGAGAGAGAGAGAGAGAGAGAGAGAGAGAGAGAGAGAGAGACAGAGAGAGAGAGAGAGAGAGAGAGAGAGAGAGAGAGAGAGAGAGAGAGAGAGAGAGAGAGAGAGAGAGAGAGAGAGAGAGAGAGAGAGAGAGAGAGAGAGACAGACAGACAGACAGACAGACAGACAGACAGACAGACAGACAGACAGACAGACAGAGAGACAGACAGAGAGATATAAATAGTTGGATAGATAGAGAGAGATAGAGAGAGATATATAGATATATAGCATATATATATAGATAGATAGATAGATAGATAGATAGATAGATAGATAGGCAGATAGAGAAACAGAGACAGAGACAGAGATAGATAGATAGATAAAGAGTTGGATAGATAGAGAGATAGATAGATAGAGAGAGTAGACAGATAGATAGATAGATAAAGAGATAGATAGATATAGACATAGATACAGAAAAAAATGGATAGAGAAATTAATAAATAGGATATATAAATAGATAGATAGATAGAAATGTATTAAGAGTAGAGAGAGAGAGAGAGATAAGATAGAAAATGAGATAATATAAACAAAGAAAAAGTCTGGGCATAGACAGAGAGAGAGAGAGAGAGAGAGAGAGAGAAGAGAGAGAGAGAGAGAGAGAGAGAGAGAGAGAGAGAGAGAGAGAGAGAGAGAGAGAGAGAGAGAGAGAGAGAGAGAGAGAGAGAGACAACAGACAGACAGACAGACAGAGAGACAGGCAGAGAGACAGGGGAGACAGACAGACTGAGAGACAGAGACAGACAGAGGGACAGGCAGACAGAGGCAGAGACAGAGACAGAGACAGATACAGAAACAAACCAAACAGTCACAAGTAAGAATAGGGTTTCCACACACAAACAGAGCACACGGACAGTATTGGGATGTACCGATGTTATAATTATGTAGAGTCTTCAGGTGAAAAATCAGGTGAATCGTTTTAAATTTGTATGTAAAAAACCACAAGTTAAAACTACACAAAATATACCAACATTCAACCATAGGTCGACCGAAACCCAAATGGAGAAGACACAAATATACCAGCAAAATTAACACAGAAAGAGATCTATTTGCTTTAAATGGCTGGCACAGGATCGACACGTTTAGAGAGAGATTGCGAAACAAATAATTACTACTAGATTCTTTAACACCAGCATTATGTCAGAATACACAAACTAGACAACGTCTTTATTGACTACCTTCTGCATTTGCTATTACTACTACTACACCACTACTACTACCACTATCACTACCACTACCATAATCACTACCACTACCACTACCCCTACCACTACCGCTACCGCTACCACTACCACTACCACCATCACTACTACTACCACTACTACTACCACTGTCACTGCCACTAATACAACCACTACCACTACCACTGCCCTGCCACTACCACTACCGCTACTACTACCACTACCACCATCGCTGCCATACTACCACGCTGCTGCTACTGCTGCTGCTGCTACTACTGCTGCTGCTACTACTATTGCTGCTACTACTACTACTACTGCCGCTGCTGCTGCTGCCGGCAAAAGGCAGCAACGGTGCGCTGCCTAATACTGCTACTGCTACTACTACTACTGCTGCTGCTACTACTACTGCTACTCTATTACTACTGCTGCTACTACTGCTGCTGCTGCTGCTGCTGCTGCTGCTAATACTACTACTACTACTACGGCTACCACTACTACTGCTGCTGCTATTACTTCTACTGCTACTGCTGCTACTGCTGCTGCTACTACTACTGCTGCTGCTGCTGCTGCTGCTACCACCATTACTACTACTACTACTACTACTACTACTACTACTACTACTACTGCTGCTACTGCTACTACTACTGCTACTACTACTACTACTACTGCTACTGCTGCTACTGCTGCTGCTGCTACTGCTGCTGCTGCTACTGCTACTACTACTACTACTGCTGCTGCTGCTACTACTACTACTACTACTGCTACAGCAGCTACTACTATAACTACAGCTACTACTACTACTACTACTACTACTGCTGCTGCTACTACTGCTATTGCTACTGCTACTGCTGCTGCTCCTGCTGCTGCTACTGCCACTGCTGCTGCTGCTGCTGCTGCTGCTGCTGCTGCTGCTGCTGCTGCTGGCAACGGCAGCTCCGGCTGGTGCTGCTGCTGCTGCTGCTACTGCTACTACTACTACTACTGCTACTACTACTACTACTACTACTGCTGCTGCTGCTACTACTACTACTACTAGACTACTACTATAACTACTACTACTATGAAACCATACTGTTGCATAAAATATGACACTACTACTCGGCCCGCTGCTACTACTACATCCTGAAATGCTGAAAACTGCTGCTGCTGGACTAGGCGAGGGGATTAACAAGATGTCTACTACTACTAATAGATTTTTCTACTACTACTACTACTACTACTACTACTGTGTGCAGATCACAACACTCTGTACGTTAAAGATTCCTTACTACTACTACTACTACGAAACGAGACTATCTTAGTTGAGGATTAGGTAAATCAATCAAATCAAATCAAATCAAATCAAATCAAATCAAATACGACTAAGGCGAAGAAGAATCAAATATAATATTAAAATCATTTTGCAAGATACGCACTGCTGAGATGGATGCCAAACACAGTAAAATTCCTGTCTTTTCTTCTCTGGGAAATCTACTGGAACTAGCTTCCAAAACTACTGAAACACTATGGCTACCTACTACTACTACGGTTTGAACTCACAGAAAATGTCAAATCTACATTCACGATACTACTGACGCTGACTACTACAAATACTACTACTACTACTACTACAACGTGAATTAACTACTACTATAACTACTACTACTACTACTACAAAGATACTACTGGACTACTACTACTACTACTACAAATCAAACATATCCCAAAATAACTATATGTCTCTACATCACGACAAACAATCCACTACTTTTAGTCTATCCCGTTGTCCCACTACACCCACTACTACTATCTCTCTCCCTCCCCCTCTCTCTCTCTCTCTCTCTCTTCTCTCTCTCTCTCTCTCTCTCTCTCTCTCTCTCTCTCTCTCTCTCTCTCTCTCTCTCTCTACTACTACGTTTTTGTTGTTTCAATTTCTTTTTTACAACTACATTACGCCCTTTCTACTACAACAAGTCATGTTGGGAAGTGCTACAGCTACAACTAAACCCGACGAGCAAACACTACTACTTTGAGGTTCTACTAGCTACATGGCATTTCCGGTGCTCCTTTCTACTACTATTACTAACTACTACATTTATCGATGCAGACTCACCACGGAATAACAAGAAGAATTACAGACTGATACGCCTGCAGATTTTCCTTTTCATGTAGCCAAGCGTTATCCTTTTCCCCACGTTGCCATCTCGTTCAATTATGCCCCATTACTATTTCCATTTACTACTACTACTATTACTACTATTACTAAAACAACAACAACAACAACAACACCTACTACTACTACTACTACTACTACTACTACTACTACTGCTGTTACTATTACTACTACCACTACTGCTGCTACTACTACTACTACTACTACTACTACTACTACTACTACTACTGCTGCTGCTGCTGCTACTGCTGCTGCTACTACTACTACTACTAGTACTACTATTGCTGTTGCTGCTGCTACTACAACAACTACTACTACTACTACTACTACTACTACTACTACTACTACTACTGCTACTACTGCTGCTGTTACTGCCACTGCTGCTACTACTACTACTACTACTACTACTACTACTACTACCACTACTACTACTACTACTGCTACTGCTGCTACTACTACTACTACTGCTGCTGCTGCTGCTGCTGCTGCTGCTACTACTACTGCTACCACTACTACTAATACCAGCTACCACCACTACCACTACTACTGTACTACCTGCTGCCGCTGCTACTATTAATACTAACTACTGCTGCTACTGCTGCTGCTACTGCTACTGCTACCACCGCTGCTACTACTACTACTACTACTACTACTACTACTACTACTGCTGGTGCTGCCGCTATTATTATTACTATTACCACCACCACTACTACTACTACTGCTACTACTGCTACTGCTACTACTACTACTACTATTACTACTACTACTACTACTACCACTACTATTATTCTACATATAAATATTATATTGGTCGGGGCATGAACAGGCGGGAGTTAACAGACTGAACTCCACCCCACTTCCCCAATGAAACCATGTACTGTTACTACTAAAATATGACACAGAAATAGCTACGGAACCGACCTACGATCTCCAAAGGGATCGGCCATCGCTACTTAACGTACTTTTGTCCATCCATGAAATGACACCGTGATGACTCCTACATTGCAATGACTACTATTGTGACTAAAGGCGAGGGATTACTAGTTCTAGGCTACTACTACTACTACTATTACTAAAACTACTGGGTTTTACTACTACTACTACCTACTACTACTAAAAAATGTTCTCGAGATTTTCTACACTACTACTACCCCTGGTCCAGGTAGGTGGATCTACACTACTCCCATCTACTACTACTACTACTACTACTACTACTACTACTACTACTGCTACAAACTACTAGTACTACTACTACTACTACTACTGTAACTACTAGATCTACTACACTGTGTACGTTACTACTATCCCTTACTACTGTACTACTACTACTACTACAACTACTACTACTTAAAATCCCTTGGCTGTTTACAGGGCAGTCTGGGCAAAATTAAAAATCCTACCGAAACCCCGAGACTATCTTAGTTGAGGATGTAGGTAAATCAATCAAATCAAATCAAATCAAATCAAATCAAATCAAATCAAATCAAAACTACTTTTGAAGGCAAATATAATATTAAATCATTTTCAAGATACGCAACTGACCTGAGATGGATGCCACTACTACTAGTAAAATTCCTGTCGTCACGAGTGTACTTCATCTTCGTCGGTTGTGCTGGAAATCTACTACAAATAAACTACTGTTGGAACAATGTAGTACTACTATCCAAAAGTTAATTCATTCGAGTGAATGACTACACTACTGGCTTTCATGGCTTGACCACCAGTATTAAGACTACAATGACTGTACGTTAATAAATAATCTATTATATCCATATCGGTTTGAATTTCATCTGGAAAATATCGAAAATCTGCCAAGACGTTTGATATTCTACATACTTACCCTACTGACGCTGACTAGTTTATTAAAGAGATCTTACTTACTACACCAAATGCCATTACGTTTGTTGACACATCACTTATTAAATTACCAGGTACTACGTGAATTAAGTCCAAAGTAACACTAATAACAGCTCGTGATCATCTTACTTCTTCTCACTAGTTACTATATATAATCTAATTCTTTGAAACCGGAGCAAAGATCTACCATTTACTACCCTCGAACTGATGTCATGAATTAATCCACTATCAAAGTGTTGCATTTTTGTGTCTGGTTCGCTCCGTCTGTTACACTGCCAAATCGTTACATATCCCAAAAATAACATTCACAGTTATGTCTCTGTCCATCACGACAAACCTTCAATCGAGGGTCCTAGGTACTCTTCTTCCTTTTCCCTGTCTATCCCGTTGTCCCACGCTCTCATGGGTATCGCTCTCTCTCTCTCTCTCTCTCCTACCTACTACTCCCTCTCTCTCTCTCTCTACTCTTCTCTCTCACGCTCGAACTCTCTCCATCTCTCTCTCTCTCTCTCTCTTTCTTTCTCTCTCTCTCTATCTCTCTCCCTTCCCTCTCTCTCTCTCTCTCTCTCTCTCTCTCTAGAACTACTCTCTCTCTCTGCTCTCTCTCTCTCTCTCTCTCTCTCTCTCTGTCACTCTCTCTCTACTACTACTACTCTCTACTCTACTACTCGGGAAACTGCTCTACTACTACTACTACTACTCTACTACTACAACAACTACTACTCTACTACTACTACTATAACTACTACTTGCTACCACTCTCTGACAAGCTACTAAACTACTCTCTCTACTCCCTATCTACTATTACTTCTAGAGTCTCTCCCTGCCTTTCTCTCTACTCTTTCACCGACTAGCTAAAACTCTCTTCTATCATTTACTCTCTTTCAACTCAACTCCAGTCTCTCTCTTTCCCTCAGTTCTGTCAACGTTCGGTTAATCTTCTCTTTCATCTCATCTCTGTCTGACTCACCACGGAATACTCTCTACTACTCTCTCTCGCTTATTTCGTTTTTGTTGTTGTTCAGATTTTCCTTTTTGAATGTAGCCAAGTCATTGTCAAGAGTCCCCATCTTCGTTTCTCAAATCTCGTTCAATTATGCCCTACTAATCACTCTTCTACTGACTATACGAGGAAACTACTACTGTTGCATCACCAGCTGTAACTACTATCAGCTGCTGCCCTCTGACTCTCTGCCATTGTCACCATCTCTGCTACTAATCTGCTGCTGCTCGCCAGCTCAACTCTACACGAAACCCTGCTCGCTCTGCTCTGCTCTTTTACTGCTACTACTACTACGTTTCCAATTTGCTTTTACTGCATTGCTGCTGCTTTACACTTCGTCCTCAGAAAACCCAACAAGACTCAACCCCCTCGTCCTGCAAAGCAGCACGTACTAGCTGCTACTGCTGACTGCTGCGTACTAAACCTACGAGCAAACTACGGTTATCTCCGATTCCTATTAGGTTCTAATGCGCTTTCTTTGGCTGTACTACTACTACATCTACAGTTCATGCTGCATTTCCGCTGTGCCCTTTCTGACCCAAATGTTCTCTACTCTTTCTAAAACAGTTTGTCAACGTTCGGTTAATCTTAATACTGCATTTCATCGACTGGTGACTACTACTGCTGCTGCTAACAACTAGAATGCTACATTAAAACTACTGCCTACTGCTGTTTCCTGCTTTTCATGTAGCTGCTAGCGTTATCTGCTGCTGCTGCTGCTGCTAATGACTGCTGCTTGCCTGCTGCTCGTTGCTGCTTGCTAACTGCTATTGCTACTGCTACTGCTACTTCTACGTTTATTTTCTGCGTCTCAACGTGATCCCATAAAACGCATTTAAATGCATTTTATCTACATTACTACTACTACTACAGAAAGGGTATCAAAACTACTACTACTACTACTACTACTACTAATAACATACTTTAAAATACTACTACTACTGTTACTACTACTACTACTACTACTACTACTACTACTACTATTGACGTATCCTAACAACAACAACAACTACTACTACATCGTCCCCTTGGTATTGTGTGTCTGCAGTGTTGAGATGTAAGGCAGTAAATTTACTACTACTACTACTACCACTAATAACAGTGAGTGAATAGGCTACGGTGATTTACCACTACTACTACTGAGAAGACTACTCCTTTGATATGAATGCACAACTACTGTTCAAAGAACTACTACTATTACTACTACTACAATACTACTACTACTACTATTCTACTACTTACTAATGACTCTACTGCACCACTAATAAAAGATTTAATACATGCCAACTACTACATTATTTTCTTTTATAGTGTACGTGTCAGCACTACTATTATACTACTACTACTACTACTGTGTATCTTATATTTACTACTACTACTATCTACTATCTAAGTGAAGTACTACTACTACTACTACTACTGACTACTACTTACAAAATAAACTACTACTACTACTACTACTATTACTACTACTACTACGTGTATAGGGGGGGTGAACGGAAAAGGGGTGGGATGGGGTAGGCGAAGGAGGAGGGTCGTTGTTGTATACTATTCCCGAAAATTATAATGAGGGGCAGAACTACTACTATTGTACTAACTACTACCATTACTATTACTACTGACTACTACCACTGTTGACAACTACTACTACTACTACTACTACAGCTCAAGTGTGTCAAATCCCTTACTACTACTACTGATGTTACTACTACTACTACTATGTACCGTCTACTTACGTACTACTACTGAATTAATGTTCCATCTCCTTTACCGACTTCGCTACATTACTACTACTACTACTACTACTATTCTCCTAATACTAATACCAGAAACTCGGCCTGTTGCATACTACAACTACAGACTTTCTACTACTACTACTACTCTACTAATACTACTACTACTACGACTTCTACAACTACTACTATTACTGAGAGAGAGAGAGAGAGAGAGAGTCAAAGTTTAAGGTTTGTTTAAATAATACTAGGATTCGATCTCCAGGGGGCCACAATTTTATTCTGTCTATTCCTTGAATTTGTTTCGTCATGAGAAATTTTGTCCATATAATGGGGCTTTCACATAGTCTTATGTCATAACCTTACTACTATTACTACTACTACTTCTACTACTACTGCTGCTACTAATATTGCTACTGCTACTTTTACTGCTGCTACTAATACTGCTACTACTACTGCTCCTCCTCACTCCCTTGAAATGGAGGGATCATATGATCATGATTATTTAAATGGAGGGGGTATGATCACTGAAATGGAGGGGTTATGCTTATTGAAATGGAGGGGGTATGATCACTAGAATGGATGGGGTATGATTATTGAAATGGAGGGGATAAGATCATTGAAATAGAGGGGTTATGATTATTTAAATTAGAGGGGTTATGATTATTTAAATGGAGGGGATATGATCATTGAAATGGAGGGGCTATGATCATTGAAATGGAGGGAATATGAGTATTGAAATGGTGGGTTTATGATAATTGAAATGGAGGGGATATGGGTATTGAAATGGAGGGGCTAAGATAATTGAAATGGAGGGGATATGGGTATTTGAAATGGAGGGGCTATGATCATTTCAATGTAGTGGATATGATCATTGAATTGTGAGGGATATGATCATTTGAAATAAATGGATATGATCATTGAAATGGAGAGGATAAATGATCATTGAAATATAGGGGATATGATCATTGAAATGGAGGGGATATGATCATTGAAATGGAGGGGATATGATCATTGAAATCTAGGAGATATGATCATTGATAGTTCTATGAATAAATCTCAAATGATTTCCTTTCTTCCAGTTCTAGGAATAAACTCATTGTGATTTCTTCATTGAAATAAATCTATGATGATTGAAATGAAGGGGAGTTCTATGAATAATTCTCATGGATTTCTTTTCTTCCAGTTCTAAGAATAAATCTCATTATGATTTCCTTTCTTCCAGTTCTAGGAATAAATCTCATTGTGATTTCCTTTCTTCCAGTTCTAGGAATAAATCTCATTGTGATTTCCCTTCTTAAGTTCTAAGAATAAATCTCATTGTGATTTCCTTTCTTCCAGTTCTAAGAATAAATCTCATTGTGATTTCCTTTCTTTAAGTTCTAAGAATAAATCTCATTGTGATTTCCTTTCTTTAAGTTCTAGGAATAAATCTCATTGTGATTTCCTTTCTTTTAAGTTCTAAGAATAAATCTCATTGTGATTTCCTTTCTTCCAGTTCTAGGAATAAATCTCATTGTGATTTCCTTTCTTTCCAGTTCTAGGAATAAATCTCATTGTGATTTCCTTTCTTCCAGTTCTAGGAATAAATCTCATTGTGATTTCCTTTCTTCCAGTTCTAGGAATAAATCTCATTGTGATTTCCTTTCTTCCAGTTCTAGGAATAAATCTCATTGTGATTTCCTTTCTTCCAGTTCTAGGAATAAATCTCATTGTGATTTGCTTTCTTCTTCAGTTCTAGGAATAAATCTCATTGTGATTTCTTTCTTCCAGTTCCATTAAATCTCATTGTGATTTGCTTTCTTCCAGTTCTAGGAATAAATCTCATTGTGATTTCTTTCTTCCAGTTCTATTTTATTAAATCTTTCATTGTGATTTCATTTCTTTCATCTTCTTTCATCTTAATCTTTCATCTTATTCTTTCATCTTTCTTTATCTTATTCTTTTCATCTTTAATTTTATCTTATTCTTTCATCTTTCTTCTTTCATCTTATTCTTTAATCTTATTCATTTCATCTTATTCTTTCATCTTATTCCTTTTTCATCTTATTCTTTCATCTTACTTTCTTTCATCTTATTCTTTCATCTTATCTTTCATCTTAATCTTTCATCTTAATCTTTCATCTTACTCTTTCATCTTATTCTTTCATCTTATTCTTTCATCTTATTCTTTCATCTTATTCTTTCATCTTATTCTTTCATCTTATTCTTTCATCTTTACTTCTTCATCTTTCTTTCATCTTACTTTCATCTTTCATCTTCTTTCATCTTAATCTTTCATCTTTCATCTTACTCTTTCATCTTACTCTTTCATCTTAATCTTTCATCTTACTCTTTCATCTTACTCTTTCATCTTACTCTTTCTTTCATCTTTACTCTTTCATCTTACTCTTTCTTACTCTTTCATCTTACTCTTTCATCTTACTATTTCATCTTCTTTCATCTTACTCTTTCATCTTACTCTTTCATCTTACTCTTTCATCTTACTCTTTCATCTTACTCTTTCATCTTATCTCTTTCTCTTACTCTTTCATCTTACTCTTTCATCTTACTCTTTCATCTTACTCTTTCATCTTACTCTTTCATCTTACTCTTTCATCTTACTTTTCATCTTACTCTTTCATCTTACTCTTTCATCTTACTCTTTCATCTTACTCTTTCATCTTACTCTTTCATCTTACTCTTTCATCTTACTCTTTCATCTTACTCTTTCATCTTACTGTTTCATCTTACCCTTTCATCTTCTCTTTCATCTTACCCTTTCATCTTACTCTCTCCTTAAAACACCATGAGATCGCCGCAAATGGTGGACGGGGCAAATTTCAATGAAACCAAACCAAATCCTTCTGTACATCACAAGCAGCCAGAGGGGACATTTTTTTATTGTTGTTTTAGATCTACGTAGATCTATAGTGAAGAATCTGATATACATGTAGTAGCAATAATATGATACATAATATTAATCTTAAAGCCTGTTAGGCTTTTCGTACTAACACTCTAACAAGATATTTCTCTACCTATATCTGGATACTCATTCACACCGGAGTCAAGTGAGGAGAGTAGATTGAATTACCTTTCCTAAGAGTACAACCGTGTGACCCCACCCACACCCACCCACCCATGCAAGCCGTGGGTTTGAACCAGTGTCGCCGTGATTACAAACTCACAACCCGACAGTTCAGCTAAGTAGAACGTCTCCACCGATGTACAAACAACAAAACAAACGTAACATTTCAAATCTGGCCGGCCAGCCGTGTGTGAACAACGACACGTGTCCTGACTGTTTGGGGCAAGTGTACTGGACACCTTGATTTGATTTCATTAACCCACATCCAACAACTAAGGTGATCTCAGGGGTTTTTGATAGGATATTTAAAACATTTGACCGGACTGCCAAGGGATCTTCACAAAGGACCTCCTTTTAATCGTCCTTCTCCGATGGGACTAGGTGTCGATCCACTTACCTGGACCAGGAGGGTGGGGGTGGGTAGATATATTTTGCTCGAAAAAAACTCGAAACAATTGTTTAACCGTTGGTGGTGCTCGAACCCACTACCTTTTGTTTGAGAGGCCGACACCTTACCTCTGGACTACCGAGTCCCCAATGTGTGAATAACGACAGGTGATCTACCTGTTTGGGGGGAACTGTACGTTCATCACTGGACAAACAACTTTGTGTCCAGCCCTATTTATACTTCATAATCTTAGCCTCTTCTGTTTGTTTACTTCTTTACGTCCATATGTCACGATGACCTTGACTTGACTGTACACTTTTTATTCACTTGCTCTGGTGGTATACCTGGATTTGGGATTCATTGATCTTAAATCTTGTCAACTATTGCAATCAACGGAAAGACGAACCAAAGGTAAATGTTCTTGCCAACATGGAGAAGGTGGGTGTACTGTTGTTTTTCGTTTGTTTTTGTTATTGTTTTGTTTTTGTTCATTGTTGACAAAAATTTCTTATAATGTGAGATTGACCTGTCCTTAAGAAACATGTTCTGGATATGGGTGGGAAATAGTGGTATAAGCTGTAACATAGACATGCCTATTCATCTATCTGTGTATCTGTCTTTTTTTGCAAATTTCTGTCTGTCTCTGTCTGTCTGTCTGTCTGTCTCTGTGTCTGTCTTTCTGTCTCTGTTCTCTCTCCCCCCCCCCATCTCTCTCTCTCATTCTCTCTCTCTCTCTCTCTCTCTCTCTCTCTCTCTCTCTCTCTCTCTCTCTCTCTCTCTCTCTCTCTCTCTCTCTCTCTCTCTCTCTGTCCTTTCGTGTCTCAGATAATATTGTTGTTGGTTGCCGTAAATGAACATACCATGACTGATTCGGCGATTGGCTGGCACTACCGGTTTCCTTTTTACTTTTTCGCATTCTTTCATTTTGCCGTTTTCTCTGAATTCACCTGAGATCAGGTATGTGAACTGGGTAAATTTTGATAAAACAAAATTTTCCCTGGGAGGTGTGATCAGATCATTCATTGTCATTGTGTACATAATTATTACATGGGAGATTAATGAAATGATACAATGAGCATTATAACTAATCAGGAATTTGGATTAAAAGCATATTCAATGCATGTATAATGACATAAAAGCCTGTAAGTGTAAGGGCACACAGCCGCCTATTCATCAACTCCCAGTAACAAGAGACATTTTTTTTTCAACCTTCCTCTCTCTTCAATGTTCCCCTACTTTTCTTCACAAAAGAGAATATTGTTTAAGAAAGAAAAAGAAAAGAAAAAAGAGAAGGCTGCCTACTGAGATCTCCACTAAACAGATCGTCAACAAACTTCAGAGGATGACACGGAAGGGGCAAATATCCAAAAATCAAACACGGGCTACGCAGTTACGTGGCGCTGAGAGCGAGGCCCCGTTATTGATATTGTCTGATGCGACTATGCAAGTGTGGATGAAGAAGACGAAGAGCCGATGATGATGACGACGTGCTGAGACAGACATGTTTTACAATGTGCAAGAAAAGCCGACATCCTGATTGACGCAAATAAAACAAGTAGATTCATAGGGTCACACGTGTTTCTATTTACTCACGTCCAACATCGTCTCGAGGATTGCTTTGGAATTACTGGATCAGCACTGAACTGGTCAAAAGATTATCTATCGTGTCGCACGTTTAGAGTTAAGGGGGTGGGGCGTGGGGAAGGGGGGGGAGGGTGGGACAACACCTGAATTGGAGAGTTTGGGACCAAAATGTCGATTTTTTTGTTCTTTACATATTCGGGTAGAACGATCGTTTATCTCCATGAAATGGGAAAAACGATCTGCAAAGAGTTTGAGTGATTTTATTCATAATTATGGGGGGGGGGGGGGAGGGGGCAGCGACTCGATTGGCGAGTTTGGGACCAAAATATCGATTTTCGATTCTTTATATATGTGGGTAGAACGATCATTTATCTTCAAGTTTATGGCAGAAAGGTGTCCATACGACGTAAACAATTTTATTTACACAATATTTTTCTAGGCGAGGGCAGGTAAAAACAGTCACAATTTTGACGTAAATTAAGACTGACTGAGAAGATGGCACTGAAACCCAGCTATTACCGCACAATGCGACATCCGGGTACATGGTCTATCGACACGCCCCCTCACTGACTTTGCCTAGCACTGAGTGGTGTCAGAGATAGAGGTCAAATTTTAGGCGGTGAGTTTATAAACAAGTATAAGAATAGGGGAATAAAAAAGCCCTAAAAAACTGGCCATTACGACGTCTGTTTTCACAATTGTTCACATCTAAACCTAGGTTTACCATTATTTTTACATTAGTAACAATGCCAGAGACTGTCAAAAGAGTGAGAGGGCTGTTACAAGAAGGGCAACTCGTCTGAAGTGTCTTTCTTGCGTTATTTTCTTTTGATTTCTTTGTTCGCATTTTTCTCGAATTTCTCAATTTCTATCTCCCCCGTCATTTACCGACCGATTTGTTTAATATTTGGCACACAGGTTCTTCTCGTCAATGTTAATGGAATGGTTGCGTTTATTTTCTTTATATCTTGTTAACTTTTTGAGAAAATTTGTTTTGTGGTAATGAATATTATTGTGGTAATTGATATAGGATGACATCCATTGAAATTAAATGAGAACAAAACAGAAGTTATAGCAATAGGAAGCAAAGCCAAAGTAGAAGCCGCTAAATTAAGATATGTTAAAATCTGTGGCGAAGAAATTCCTTGTTGTCAAAAAAGTAAGAAATTTAGGAGTTATCATGGATTGTACCATGTCCATGGAAGACCATATCTCACATTTGAGAAAAGTTTGCTATCTGGAATTAAAAAGAATATGTCATATCAGGAAATACATCACTCATGAGGCAACAAACAAATTAATTTGCTCATTTGTCCTTTCAAGAATTGATTACTGCAATTCTCTCCAGGCTGGACTTCCACTGACACAAATCAAGAAACTGCAGATAATACAAAACAATGCCGCCAGATTAGTTATGGAAGTTTCAAAAAGAGAACACATTACGCCAATACTTAAACACCTACACTGGCTCCCAATAAAATCCCGCATTGACTACAAGATAGCTACAATCACGTACCAATGCCTGCACGAGGCTGACTTTCCAGTCTACTTAAAAGAGTTAGTTCCTAAATACACACCGAACAGATCACTGCGCTCAGCGAGCAAGAAAATGATACAAACACCCAAAACTAAACTTAAGACTTTCGGAGATAGGGCCCTACAAACACAAGCAGCCAAAAATTTGGAACATTTTACCATGGGACGTCCAGTCTGAAGAGTCTTTGAATATACTGAAATCTCGCTTGAAGACCCACTACTTCTCCAACATATTTAGATGAATTTTATTGAATTGCGTGCTTTTATTGAATTGATTGTGATACTATTTTTTATTGATGCATCTGTTTTATATCAAATGTTTTAGCGATAGCATGCCATGTCTGTGTAATCATTTTGCTTGTAATGCGCCTTGAGCTCTTCTGAGGGAAGGCGCAATATAAATATTCTTCTTATCTTTCTTATGAAAATTCCATTTTGGCATATAAACGATGTGCGTTATTTCTATCCAAAATATCTAAAAAATCCGACGTCATTCTTTAGGTATTGAATGGAAAAAATGATCTGCACAGGATTTGAGTGATTTTATTCCAAACTAGGGAGGAGATAGATTTTGAAAATTGGATAAAAATCCAAGATGGCGGCCGTTTCCTTGGCAACCAAGGACGCTACAAACTTTTCATTGATATAGGATGACTT
>JAXRKP010000004.1:275000-282500 GCA_037039925.1 Doris montereyensis
GTGCCTAACAGACAGCAGTGTGTGATTTTATTGTGCCTTACATTTTCTAAGTGTGTTTTGGTGCCTAACAGACAACAGTGTGTGACGTTTAGCGCCTAACAGACAACAGTGTGTGACGTGTAGTGAGTGCCTAACAGACAGCAGTGTGTGACGTTTAGCGCCTAACAGACAGCAGAATGTGACGTGTAGTGAGTGCCTAACAGATAACAGTATGTGACGTGTAGTGAGTGCCTAACAGACAACAGTGTGTGACGTGTAGTGAGTGCCTAACAGACAACAGTGTGTGACGTGTAGTGAGTGCTAACAGATAACAGTGTGTGACGTGTAACGCCTAACAGACAACAGTGTGTGACGTGTAGCGAGTGCCTCACAGACACCAGTGTGTGACGTGTACGCCTAACTACAGCTACTACTACTACTACTACTACTACTACTAACGCCTAACTACAACTGTGTGACTACTAGTGCCTACTACTACTGCTGACGTGTAGCGAGTGCCTAATTACAACAGTACTGACTAACTACTAACAGACTACTGCTGACGTGTAGTGAGTGCCTAACAGACAACAGTGTGTGACTACGAGTACTCACAGACAACAGTACTGACTAATACTACTAACAGACAACAGTGTGTGACGTGTATCACTACTACTACTACAGTACTACTACTACTACTACTACTACTACTAACAGATAACTACTACTACTACTACTACTACTACTACAACAGTGTGTGACATGTAGTGAGTACTACAGATAACAGTGTGTGACTAGCGAGTGCCTCACAGACAACAGTGTGCTACTAACACCTAACAGACAACGAGTACTGACGTGTAACGCCTAACTGACTACAGTGCTGCTGACTACTGATTGCCTACAGACAACAGTGTGTGACGTGTAGTGAGTGCCTAACAGACAACAGTGTGTGACGTACTACTAACAGACAACAGTGTGTGACGTGTAACGCCTAACAGACAGCAGTGTGTGACGTGTAGCGAGTGCCTATCAGACAACAGTGTGTGACGTGTAACGCCTAACAGACAACAGTGTGTGACGTGTAACGCCTATCAGACAACAGTGTGTGACGTGTAACGCCTAACAGACAACAGTGTGTGACGTGTAGTGAGTTACTAACAGACAACAGTGTGTGACGTGTAACGCCTAACAGACAACAGTATGTGACGTGTAGTGTGAGTGCCTCACAGACAACAGTGTGTGACGTGTAGTGAGTGCCTAACAGACAACAGTGTGTGACGTGTAGTGAGTACCTAACAGACAACAGTGTGTGACGTGTAGTGAGTACCTAACAGACAACAGTGTGTGACGTGTAGTGAGTACCTAACAGACAACAGTGTGTGACGTGTAGTGAGTGCCTAACAGACAACAGTGTGTGACGTGTAGTGAGTGCCTAACAGACAGCAGTGTGTGTATCTCTCATGTTCTTAATTATTTCCACTGAATAATCACACTTTTATCTTTGGATTTTTAATACATGATTTTGATAATAATTTTACCTTCTTTCTGATCATGTAAACACTTTTAGAATTCTTAACTTGTATTGGAGAAAGTAAATACTTTAAACATGTTTAAAAAAAAATTCTTTTATTTTATTGTCTTCATTTTCTAACATTCTTAGTCCATCAATTTCTTCCCACAACTTTCTTGACATACAACAACCATTCAGTTCACTTTTCTAAACGTTGCTGTCGTGGCGGACAACGTAAATACGGGAATGTCAATTCGATCGTGGGGGTCATCGGTCGTACGCAAAACGCCGCCCTAGGCTCCTTGTACTTACTCTTCTTCTTCTTTTGTTTTCCTTGTTGTTTTTCTATTTCTTCTATGTCTTCCCTACCTCCAACACAACCACTACTACTACTACTGACTACTAGAACTACTGCTGCTACTGCTAGACACTCTGCTCAACTGCTACTTCTGCTGCTACTACTACTACTGCTGCTGCTGCTACTACGACTACTACTAATACTACTGCTACTGCTGCTTCTATACTATTACTACTACTACTACTACTACTACTGCTACTACTACTACTACTACTGCTACTACTACTACTACTACTACTACTACGACTACTACTACTACTACTGCTACTACTACTGCTGCTACTACTGCTACTACTATTACTACTACTACTACTGCTACTACTACTACTACTACTACTACTGCTGCTACTAATATTGCCATTACCACTACTGTTACTACTACTACTACTTTTTCTACTGCTGAAACTGCTGCTGCTATGCTACTGCTACTGCTACTACTGCTGCTGCTACTACTGCTGTTACTACTGGTGGTACTACTGCTGCTGCTGCTGCTGCTGCTACTGCTGCCCACTACTACTACTTTTAGACTACTACTAACGTAGATAAAGACAAACAGTTAGCTCGGTTGGTAGCACGCTTTTTTTTCATGGCGAGGCGAGGTCATGGGTTCGATCCCCATAGTGATCAGGGAAAAATTCACTCAGTCGTAGACAGTTGTACTGTCACGTTACAAATAAAATTCACATCTGACATTCCGTCCATTATAACATAGAAATGATTCAGCAGCAAATGAAACGTCTACCGTTGACATGGTGTATATAGGTCATGCGCGGCGGTCTGACATCAAGTGCCGAGGTTGTTTTGTCATGATGATATTCTCAGTGAATGGCAATAAAAAGAAATCTGGTAAGATAATGCTTCAACAAAACTAAGTCGCATACATTTGACATAAGGCGTTGCGAACGACAGGCGTGTTTTTCGGTCACACTTTTAAAAACAAGCAACAGCATGAAAAGGACAATTTTGCGGTATACAATTAATTTACTATCTATATATCATGTATGGAGCTGAACATCTCTAATGTTGACGGCTTATAACACAGAAACCGTGGCACCCAAAACCACTTTATTTCGCATGTAGTTTTAAACTAACCTGCTTTAGGTTTTTAGCTAATTAACTCATGGATCATATCAGTATCATAATTGATTGGAAAAAAGATTGTTTTCCCTACGATCAACGAAACTTTTTATTGTTACTAGAGCTAATTTCTCGATTTCCGGTCATTACAGTTAAAATCCCGTGTAACTTTCGTATCAAGTATTAATTAGATGTAATAATCGTACTTCATATCACCCGTCACCCGAAACCGACACTGTGGTTTCTGAGTTAACCGATACAGAGGTTTCTGAATTAACCGATACACTGGTTTCTGAGTTAACCGATACAGTGGTTTTTGAGTTAACCGATACACTGGTTTCTGAGTTAACCGATACAGTGGTTTCTGAGTTAACCGATACAGTAGTTTCTGACTTAACCGATACAGTGGTTTCTGAGTTAACCGATACACTGGTTTCTGACTTAACCGATACAGTGGTTTCTGACTTAACCGATACAGTGGTTTCTGAATTAACCGATACACTGGTTTCTGAGTTAACCGATACAGTGGTTTCTGAGTTAACCGATACACTGGTTTCTGAGTTAACCGATACAGTGGTTTCTGAGTTAACCGATACACTGGTTTCTGACTTAACCGATACACTGGTTTCTGAGTTAACCGATACAGAGGTTTCTGTGAATTAACCGATACAGAGGTTTCTGAGTTAACTGATACACTGGTTTCTGAGTTAACCGATACACTGGTTTCTGAGTTAACCGATACACTGGTTTCTGAGTTAACCGACACTGTGGTTTCTGAGTTAACCGATACACTGGTTTCTGAGTTAACCGATACACTGGTTTCTGACTTAACCGATACAGAGGTTTCTGACTTAACCGATACAGAGGTTTCTGAGTTAACCGATACACTGGTTTCTGAGTTAACCGATACAGAGGTTTCTGAGTTAACCGATACAGAGGTTTCTGAATTAACCGATACAGTGGTTTCTGAGTTAACCGACACTGTGGTTTTCTGAGTTAACCGATGGTTTTGAGAGATTTCTGAGTTAACCGATACAGAGATTTCTGAATTAACCGATACACTGGTTTCTGAGTTAACTGATACAGTGGTTTCTGAGTTAACCGACACTGTGGTTTCTGAGTTAACCGATACAGAGATTTCTGAGTTAACCGATACAGAGGTTTCTGAGTTAACCGATACAGAGATTTCTGAATTAACCGATACACTGGTTTCTGAGTTAACTGATACAGTGGTTTCTGAATTAACCAATAGAGTGGTTTCTGAATTAACCGATTCAGTGGTTTCTGAGTTAACCGATACAGTGGTTTCTGAGTTAACCGATACACTGGTTTCTGAGTTAACCGATACAGAGGTTTCTGAATTAACCGATACAGTGGTTTCTGAATTAACTTGATACAGTGGTTTCTGAATTAACCGATACACTGGTTTCTGAGTTAACCGATACACTGGTTTCTGAGTTAACCGATACAGTGGTTTCTGAGTTAACCGACACTGTGGTTTCTGAGTTAACCGATACATAGGTTTCTGAATTAACTGATACAGTGGTTTCTGAAGTAGCCGATACAGTGGTTTCTGAGTTAACTACTACTGTGGTTTCTGAGTTAACCGATACAGAGGTTTCTGAATTAACCGATACACTGGTTTCTGAGTTAACCGATACACTGGTTTCTGAGTTAACCGATACACTGGTTTCTGAGTTAACCGATACAGTGGTTTCTGACTTAACCGATACACTGGTTTCTGAGTTAACCGATACACTGGTTTCTGAGTTAACCGATACACTGGTTTCTGAGTTAACCAATACACTGGTTTCTGAATTAACCGATACACTGGTTTCTGAGTTAACCGATACACTGGTTTCTGAGTTAACCGATACACTGGTTTCTGACTTAACCGATACAGTGGTTTCTGAGTTAACCGATACAGAGGTTTCTGAGTTAACCGATACACTGGTTTCTGAGTTAACCGATACACTGGTTTCTGAATTAACCGATACACTGGTTTCTGAGTTAACCGACACTGTGGTTTCTGAGTTAACCGATACACTGGTTTCTGACTTAACCGATACACTGGTTTCTGACTTAACCGATACAGAGGTTTCTGAGTTAACCGATACAGAGGTTTCTGAGTTAACCGATACAGAGGTTTCTGAGTTAACCGATACAGAGGTTTCTGACTTAACCGATTCAGTGGTTTCTGACTTAACCGATACACTGGTTTCTGACTTAACCGATACAGAGGTTTCTGAGTTAACCGATACACTGGTTTCTGAGTTAACCGATACACTGGTTTCTGAGTTAACCGATACAGTGGTTTCTGACTTAACCGATACAGAGGTTTCTGATGTAATCGATACAGAGGTTTCTGAGTTAACCGATACAGAGGTTTCTGAGTTAACCGATACAGAGGTTTCTGAGTTAACCGATACAGTGGTTTCTGACTTAACCGATACAGAGGTTTCTGAGTTAACCGATACAGAGGTTTCTGAGTTAACCGATACAGAGGTTTCTGAGTTAACCGATACAGAGGTTTCTGACTTAACCGATACAGAGGTTTCTGAGTTAACCGATACAGAGGTTTCTGAGTTAACCGATACAGAGGTTTCTGAGTTAACCGATACAGTGGTTTCTGAGTTAAACGCAGTCAAAGTTCAAGCGACCAGCTTTATAATAAAGAGAAATCATAATCCAACATTATTTGCGGGCATACTTGGTGACATACTTTCATTCAGTCACAAAGTCAGTAATCAGAAAATCACAAGTGCATTTTTACAACAAAAATTTGAGGCGTGTGATTTTGTGTATTACTTAAAAATATTATATTGCAAAGGAAAACAATAACAAAGAGCACAGCTTTCATAAAGAAGTTTATTTATTTGGGAATTGAAGTGGTCACCCTTGATATTCCAACTTTTTGTCCTATACGATAATATAAAAAATATGCTCCTAAACAGGCGTAAAAATAAAGTTGTTTCTTATTTTCCTCTTTCTACCACAGATTCAAATGATAATGATAATAATAATAATGCTACTACTACTACTACTACTACTACTACTACTACTACTACTACTACTACTACTACTACTACTACTACTACTACTACTACTACTACTACTACTACTACTACTACTACTACTACTACTACTACTACTACTACTACTACTACTACTACCACCACCACCACCACCACCACCACTACTACTACTACTACTACTACTACTACTACTACTACTACTACTACTACTACTACTACTTCTATTATTACTACTACTACTACTACTACTACTACTACTACTACTACTACTATACTACTACTACTACTACTACTACTACTACTACTACTACTACTTCTACTTCTACTACTACTACTACAACTACTACTACTGCTACCACTACTACTACTACTACTACTACTACTACTACTACTACTACTACTACTACTACTAATAATAATAATAATAATAATAATATAATAATAATGATGATGATGATGATGATGATGATGATGATGATGATGATGATGATGATGATGATGATGATGATGATAATAATAATAATAATAACAACAACAACAATGATAATAATAATAATAATAATAATAATAATAATAATAATAATAATAATAATAATAATAATAATAATAATAATAATAATAATAATAATAATAATAAGAATAAGAATAAGAATAAGAATAAGAATAAGAATAATAATGAAAACAATAAGAATGATAAATATAATAATAATAATAATGATAATGAAAATAACAATATTGATAAACACTGACTTATAGAGAGCTTAATCCACTAAAAGCGGATATAAAAATTAAACAAATTATTGCGACAGGGAAGATGATTTTCTTCCTCAGTTTGCCAAAACGTTAGCTGGAAGAAGAGCTCATGTCATGACTTCGGGTGTTACTTATGACACAATAAAAAGATCAATGCACTTCACGCAACAAGAATTTAACTGAAACTCCAACAACGTGGAAATTATAAAAGGATCGAGTAGTAAAGACGATGTGGCAACACTGAAAGACGGTAAACACAAGAGAGCTAACTGATTTACTTTAACCAAAGTAAATGGCACAGTGTAGTAATCTATTTTGTCAATGATTATAGTAACAATAGACCTCTTCCTTCTTTTTTTAGAGCGTAGAAATTTAACACTAAACAAAACCGACATCTCATTCAGTTATTTTTAGTAGAGGAATCTCCACCAGAGGACGTTCGACATTGTGACCCGTTGCTGTGTGCTGTTGAAAAAGGGCGTGGGTTGGTCACTGTGTTTGAGCTACGGCACTTTTTCACCTCACCAAGACTTCCGTCCTCCATTGGGAGTTGTCCAGAATTCGTTATTTACAAATGCTTGCGCTGATTCAGCAACGATTGATCGAGAACTATGAAACTTTGCTGTAGATTGGGTCAACTATAGGGAGTGGGCAATCATGGGGAATTACGATAATGTCGACACGACTGACATCGTCATTGACTCATTGTCGTCTTGGTTATTTTTTTCCTTTTTTCTTTGTCTTTTTTGCTGATTTTTTGGGCTGTCTGCCTGCTGCCTGCCAATGCCGAT
>JAXRKP010000004.1:292500-307500 GCA_037039925.1 Doris montereyensis
GCCGGACTGGAGATCATGAGGTCCCGAGTTCGAATCCTAGCAAAGCCAGGTCCAACGTTGTGTTCCTTGGGAAAGACACTTAACACGCATTTTCCCAACTCTATCCAGGTGCAAATGGGTACAAGCACTAGCTTGGGAGTAAAAAACCTGCGTCAGACTAGCGTCCTGGCCAGGAGGTGATTATTGTCACTTGTTCCGCTTCATGCTATAGAAACCGGGATAAACTCCGGCTCTACAGGCCTTAAGAGCCTTGAAGGAACTTTACTTTACTAAGGCAATATTGAGGAAATATCGCCAACAGTACATTTTTTAGCTGATTAAAATGAAAATTAATTTACAACACTTTGGACAAAACAACAGATGTTATAAAATATATGTTGAAAGTTAGGCCTGTATCGTATCTAAATAATCGTAAAAATTCAAAGAATCGATACTCAGATTCTTTTTGGTATCAAAGTGAAGGGAATGAATGGCTCTGTCTCATCTTAAATTAACCTAAGATCAGAAAATAGTTGGTTATTTTGGGTTTGCATTCGGCAGGGGCGGATTTAGCCCTGAACACCTAGAGGGACATTTTGAGAAATGGTAATAAAAAGGAATAACAAATCAACGACTATGATGCCATAAGCACTTGGTTTTCGTTTATGTGCAGAGGAGTTGAACTCTTTTGATTTGAACTGACATATCAATTAAAGCATGTAGTCGATCCTGTCCCATAACGTTTCGGATATATGTTTTTTTATTAGTTTGTCCTATATTTGACAGTATGGATCATATGGTTGAACTACACTGATACTTCTTAACCTTTTCTTTTAAATGCTTCACGTCCGCTCAACAGCGTTTTGACCAAATGCTATCGCCTCCAAATAATAAACAATAGAAACAAAACAAGCACTTTTTTCTTCGCTAATAGCCAACCACTTGACAGTACCATACGTAGACGGGTTAATGTGTCTATTCACTTTTCCATCGACAGCCGAAAACGCGACATCTTTCGTTGGTGAGGTCCTAAATGTTTTAGTTGTAGCTTATTCTCATGCTTAGCTTTCAAAGTTATTTAAAAAAAGAAAATCTACCCCATTCACCATTGAATTAAAAACACAGTAATTACAGTAATGCAAAATAATCATTATGAACACACAGATCTATAAACCATTATATATTTACCCACGATATAATTGAAATAAGATTCTCCAGTAACAAGTACCATGTCATTGTTGGGATCTGTTTGTAATAATTAGATACAATAATATTCGAGTAGGGCAGCTGCGCTAGACATTACGCTGGCAAGTAAGAGGTAAATTATAATTCTTTGTTCAATTCTGAAATTTTAAATTTTAAACAGTTTAAATTACGACTTAAAAAATGATAATTTTAATTGATATTAGTATGCAATTCGATGTTAATTCATAAAATGTTAATATACATGAGTAAAGCTGAAAAATTAGGCTTTAAATTGTAAGCCAAACGGCTAAAAACATAAATTTTGCCAGTTTTCATTTACGCATGCCAATGCGCCAAACTTGGGACACTGTCCGAAACTATTCTTATCCGCCTTGTCTTTCAGCCATATAATCTAGTATGTCTATGCTTTCAGCCTTTGCTTTGACCTGCACTGGGTTTCTCCTTGCATGGTATTACGTAGTTAAGATGATCAACTCTTGAGAACACAAGCGCAAAATGTCCCCCTCTAAAAATAGACTCACTCTCACCGTTCACTTAGCGTGTCCCGTCGTCTGTCCCGTCGCATCACGATATACAATGCAGTATCAAGACGTGATAGTGCTTACACTTACAGGCTTTGTCTAACTACTAACTACGAGAACTAGCACTGTAGGTTTCCAGCGCCTTCAATAACTTTGTATTATTTTCATTCTAGAGTTATAAGAAGATTTATTTAACATTGGTGATTAAATTGTTAATCTGTGAGGGAAGACACTGTCCTGTAGGTCTGTATAGTGAATCCGCCCATGGCAGTCGGTGCAGTATCGATGATGGATGCCAAGGTGTTGCAACAGTGATCCCATTATAGGCTACAAAACGACTGTTGCTGTAGTTAAAAACCATTCAAGATCTTATCTAAAACAGATTACCATAGCTTTAACGCCGCCTTAGAATTTTGAAAGAGGATAATCAGGCTTTGTAGAACTAACATGACGCTACTAAAAACAATATCTGACTCTAATTTGTATTGCAATGCAATCAACTTTAGTAGTTTGTTGTAGATCTAACCACCGTTATTACCACCACCAAAAAACCCATTGTAGCTCATAGCTATGATATCATTATCGGCTCTAGTTTCGTGTGACGATGCTCGACCCAATATAATTATGGTTTGGCAAGCGGATCGCTGGGAATTTGTTTATCTCAAAGCTCCAACACCGAAACAGGGTCCAAGTCTTCCACCTTCTGTGTTATTTCATAAAATTGGTTTCATTCTTATCTATTATTTCATCATATTATGTATCAACCACCATTTATTGTTTAATTTGATTTATATTAACATGATTATGAATGTATCTGCTGTTTTGTAATATACATTTTTCTGTTTTGTTTTATGTGGCGGGGAAAGTGAAATAAACAATAAGGGAAAGCATTAAATATATAACTTAATAACAATAATAATAAAAGATATAACCCTCCTCCCCTTACCTAGAAAGAAAAGTATAAGCTAAAAAAACCCCAAATAAATGTCTCCCCTTTGATCAAGACTAGATGCGACATTTTGGCAGTTATTCAAATTAGTGACGACACGAGCATAGTCACCCGGAGTCGGGAACGGAAAGAAAAAATGTCCCTCCGCGTGGCTGGGAAGGAGCAGATTGTTTGTTTGATTTGAGTTACCCACATCCACAACTAAGGTGATCTCGGGGTTTTTGGAATGCTTTATAATTTTGCCCGAACTGCCCTGTAAACAACCAAGAGATGTTTAACGTGCACGGTGTTGTGATCTGAACACGGGACCTCCTTTTTATTCTCCATCTCCGATGGGACTAGGGGTCGATCCACATACTACCCAGACCAGGGGTGGGGGTGGGATGGGAGTAGATTTTGCTAAAAAAAAAAATCAAGAAAGTTTTTCAATTGTTAGCGGGGCTCGAATCCGCTGCCTTTTGATTGAGAGGTCAATACCTTGCCTCTGGCTTATCGAGTGCCCCTGGACAGAGCAGAAGAAGCTAAGTAAAAATAATAGCCTTAATTGTACAATGGAAACTTTACTGGATGTACGGTGTAGTGAACGTGTATATGTGGAAAACGTCCCAACAGGCCATGTCCATAGTATGTGAATTCTATGTCCAACACTAATGTGGAAAACGTCCCAACAGGCCATGTCCATAGTATGTGAATTCTATGTACTAATGTGGAAAACGTCCTGACAGCCATGTCCATAGTATGTGAATTCTATGTCCAACACTAATGTGGAAAACGTCCCAACAGGCCAATAATACCTGTGAATTGTCCATAGTATGTGAATTATATGTCCAACACTAATGTGGAAAACGTCCCAACAGGCCATGTCCATAGTATGTGATTTCTATGTCCAACACTAATGTGGAAAACGTCCTGACAGGGCCATGTCCATAGTATGTGAATTCTATGTCCAACACTAATGTGGGTCCCAACAGGCCATGTCCATAGTATGTGATTTCTATGTCCAACACTAATGTGGAAAACGTCCTAACAGGGCCATGTCCATAGTATGTGAATTTCTATGTCCAACACTAATGTGGAAAACGTCCTAACAGGGTCATGTCCATAGTATGTGATTTCTATGTCCAACACTAATGTGGAAAACGTCCTAACAGGGTCATGTCCATAGTATGTGAATTTGATGTCCAACACTAATGTGGAAAATGTCCTAACAGGCCATGTCCATAGTATGTGAATTTGATGTCCAACACTAATAATGGAAAATCCTGACAGGGCCATGTTATCTAATAATGTTAATTTGATAGCGTCATTTGAATAAGAGCGGATAAAGGAATAAAAAAAACCCCAACGAAAATAGAGTAGTATAATAAAACAATCCTTGAAATAGACAACCCCATTGGATGCAAAGGACGATCGGTTTTCATATGGGTTTGTATATGAGTTTTCATACCATGAGTTTGTATATGAGTTTTCACACGGTAAAGGTGAATGGTGAAAATTGAGTAAAGAGAAATGTTCCACGCAACCAAACAAGTCTAGCTGCCACGTTTCCTCGTGCTCTTGTCAAAAGCTAAGAAAGTTAATACCAAACGACCCACAATAATAACAACACATGGCTGCTAGTGCTACACCTTCGTAGAAACAGCTTAAACGAAAATATTTTAATCTGTTAAATCATGGCGTCAAACATGGAAGTCAAAAAAAAAAAAGTGGAATGAATGACCCTCTGAAATATATTATAAAAAAGATTTTCTTATGGCGAATAAACTAGCCATTTTCCTATAGCAGATTTCTAAAGTGTACATTGATATGGTTTACGTACGCCTTGTAATTAAATGATTGAATTGATAAATGAATTGCCATTTGTACACGTTAAAATGTGAATTCGGTAAGCAAATAATGTGGGACATGCGCGTTATGAAGGTAATGATTACCCCCTCCCTTTATCCAAAGTTGAAGGAAATCATAGACTCAATTTCAAACCATTTCATGCATGTTACAGTCACGAATTTAACACTCCTCAGGTGGAAACTATTAGTATTAAACTTGCCTGTGTCATGTCTAACCACTGTTTTCTCAAATTGTGGTAACAGGCCTAGTACATGTCGCAGTAGAGTTGACTATTTTGGGATCATACCAGTGCACTCTGAGACTCATGATGTTCGCGTATCTCCCAATTTTTTTTTTATTTGAGTAATGCAAAACTTTGTTCTAGCATGAAGGGGGCTCGGTAGTCCAGAAGCAAGGTGTCAGCCGGGGTTCCAGCCCCGCCAACAATTGAAATATTTTCTCGAGTTTTTTCGAGCGAAATCTCCGCCCTCCCCCGGCCCAGCCCCCACTGGTCCAGATAGTAGGTGGATCGAAACCTAGTCCCATCGGAGGCGGACGATAAAAAAAGGAGATCCCGTGTGCGATCACAACCCACTGTGCACGTTAAAGATCCCTTGGCTGTTTACATGGCAGTCCGGGCCAAATTAAAAATCCTACCAAAAAACCCCGAAATCACCTTAGTTGTGGATGAGGGTAAATCAAATAAAATCAAAATAAAATAATCTAGCATGAAAGTTTCCGAGCGAGGTTTTGTATTTTCCTAGGCATGCGCGATGGTCGCAGATTTCTTGTCGTTGAATTATTGTTACTTTCTTGACTTCTTCTCTCCACTTTTCTGTTGTCTGGTTTCTGGACAGCAACCTGCATCTTTTAAACTTTTTATTATTATTATCATATACCACCTGTATTTAGCTTTACTATCTCACTACGTCTTCAAATCACAAAAGCTGTTTATTTCTTGAAAGTTTTGTTAATTTCTTCTTAAAAGCCATCTCTCCCTTATGAGCAAACTCAGCACGGGATGACACCGATATTAATCTACACGCATGGCTGTAAATAATGTTGATTGTGATTTTCTTTATTATAAAGTTGGATCTCTTGGACCAGTGTGTATGGGTTACGGGTGATATTAAGTACGAATATCAAATCAAACTAGTACTCGATGCTGAAGCTACGTGGGCTTTTTACGTAGTACTCGATACCGAATGTATGCAGACCTTTAATCATAATGACCGTAAATCGAGGAATTAGATCTAATAACAATAAAAAGTTTTAGGATTGCATGCAAAATAATATTTTCCCAATCAATTAGAATACTGATTTGATCCAAGAGTTTATTCGCTAAGAACTTAAAGCAGGCTATTTGAAAGCTGCATGCGAAATACGGAGGTTGTGCAGTGGTTCCTGAGTTATAAATGGTCAAAGCTAGAGATGTCCATATTATTAGTCTATGTAGTGTTTGCCGCATGTACACATAAGAGTCGAATGGAAATGTTTGTAAACTAAAGAACAATTTCAAAGATGCCCCTCTGATATTTTAGCCATTGACCCGCCACTGCTGAGTTATATTATAAACTCCTTTCAATGCATGCCAAGTAGAATAATGTGTCGAAGGATAAACTGCGAAAACAAAAAGACAAGACATGAGCATGACTGGAAACAATTTAGGGCGTTGCAGTGTCGATCAATCATGAACAATTTTCATATATCACTTATCACTTATTAGAGCATGGAAAGCAAACACAACACGACTCAGATAAGGTGTGGGACAGACACGAAACAGTTATTAATGTGTCACACAATACAGGTGTTTGCAAGCCATAGATAGGCACAGTAGATATGAAATCTGGAACCACCCATGGAATATCCGTCTGGAATTTGAGGCAGGTCTTGAGTAAAATCATGTCTTTGACTGAAACTCGGCGAGGTGTGGTGAATGCTAGTAACGAGTGTTTGGGTCTTTATTTAGGATTTGCTTGCTTGTAAGTGTCTTGTATAATATGTGAGAGAACAGGATAATGTAGACATTAGTTCGTTAGTAGTTTTCTCGTCGACATTCTCCTCAGAAACCATTTCTTACTTATAGCAAACGTGGATAAAACTAAATTCTCATTCAGCTTTATCACGAAATTCATGTATTGATGCGCAAAAAGTCGGAAGATTTTTAAGGAATTTTTTCAATTTGTGTTTAAAGATCATTTTAAAGGTATACTACAACATTTGACAGTATTATCTTTTAACATTAAATAGTGATACGTTTGTAACTGAGTAGGTGTAGGTAAGTTCCATCATGCAGTAGGTATCTTGAAACTCGTCTAATATTATGATACAGTGAAGCAGGATTTTATCGCAACATTTAAAAGTATATTCAGCTCATAGAGGAAAAGTACAATATGCAGGGAGCATATAGACAGCATATGGAAACAATGACTAAAGCCAATTAACATATGTAGGGAGTATATAGACAGCATATGGAAACAATGACTGTAGCCAATTAACATATGTAGGGAGCATATAGACAGCATATGGAAACAATGACTGTAGGCAATTAACATATGTAGGGAGCATTTGGATCTCAACTTGAATTAGTTTGTACTTTGTGTACGATAAAGGGTCAATTTATACGATATAGAAATAAAAGGAAAGGGCTTGAGTTCGTATCTTGAGTGTATTATGGTTTTATATTCAGTCGTCTCTGAGAGCTAGGCCAGAACTGTAATGAACGTTTTGTAGAAATTTTGATTTACGATAGGTATTTAAAGGTGTTTACAGATGTGTTTACAGAGACTTGACATTTGAAATCTGTGAGTCCAGATGACAGTTGATTTTTGATGTGACGTCACTAATAAAGTGCACATGTATGGAAAATGAAATTCTTTCGTAAAGTCACACTATGAATCTCAACTGGTCGGTTGAAAATTGATTTCTTTGCTTTGGAAACAATTTTTAATTCAGTCTTCACATCAGACAAAATGAATTGAGCTAGAATATGCCTATACAAGTATGTGACCGTCTTATCATCATTGTTCTCAATCTTCAGATTCCAGAAAACTACCAAACATGACTGGGCTTGAGAAACTGCTAATGTTGTCGTTGTATTTCATGGCAGTTAACAACAGTCTGACAAGTAAGGAGTCGAGTTTCTGTTATATATAATACTTTTCTTTTAAGACAGCGTGTTAAATGTCCTGTACCCAAAATCACAGCATTAAGATATATGCTTGATTTGATTTGATTTAATTTACCCACATCCACAATTGAGGTGATCTCGAGTTTTTCGGTATGATTTTAAATGTTGCCCGGACTGCATTGTTGTGTACAGCCAATGGATCGGGGGCGGGGGGGGGGGGGGTAAATTTTGCTCGAAAAAATGAGAAAATTGTTCAACTGTTGGCAGAGCTCGAACCCACTACCTTTTTGATTTAGAGGCCGACACTCTGGCCTACAGAGTCCCTCTAAGATGTTCGCAGCAACATTTCGAAACGGCTGTTTTGTTATTTTAACAAAATGTACATATTATTATGCTTCTCAGAGCCTGTCCTTGTCAATATTTGTGCCACCCAATATCATTTAAATTTCTATTTAGCATTTTTTAAGCATGAGACAATACCTTATTATTGTATGTGCCAACGAATTTAAAAATCGAAGGGGTCATTTTGTTAATGTGCCTAAGTTATTTAGAGAAAAATGCCCCAAATCATGGACTTAGGCACAGATGGCTTTTGAGATTCCAAGTATCAAACGACTGTAAACGTCATGTATTTTCATCCTTATTACTTTCACTTCAGGAAGCATGACTTCCTTTTTATTCCCTATGATTATCTCTCTGTCTCATTTTTCATGAAAGAGGACTTGGGCACACTTATTGAAAAGACCCCTTCAGTTACTAGATGATTGAAATATCTTTAGCAATCTTCAAAGAACATAACAAAGTAAATAACATTCTGCCGTCTTTCATTCCCACGATAAAACACAAAATAAACGCATTATGTATTACCAATAATAACTACCTTTTTTTTTCTCATGATACACTGTCAAGACGTCTTAGAAATTATACCGACATCATTCATACCGAGTTTGACCTCTGAGATGACCCTGATCTGTCGGGTCAGTCCTATGTATGTGGCCGTGACCCAGGTCTTTGCCATTCAACTGGAGAAGAGAGAAGGAGGTCAAGAAGCGGTCCTAGCAACTGTGCAACTTGGAAAATCTCCCATGTTAATGTCCGCTTCATTGATCCATAGGGCCAAGGTAGAAGGTACAGTGATAATGTATTGTTGCCAAGAAAGGATTGGTGTATCTATGAGTACGTAACCCTTTGTTCAGGACACTCACGATAGAATGTAGTCTTTGACAGAAATGGTTAAATACATGAAAACACACAAGGTTTAGAGGACACAACTTTGGGAGTGCATCTTGATCGCGTTTATAAATTTACCCATTCACGTCAAAAACTGTTTTTATTACACTCTTGAAACAATTAATTCAAATTCAATTTCTAAAACAAATCTAAAATAATGAAATAAACCAAGTGTAATGTTTGTTTTTAACTGTAAATATTTTTAATACGGAATTTTCGAAAGACATTGATGCGTGTATGCAAATGAAAAATGTCAAATTATGTCAAATATGTGAGCCAAGTGTGTAGTTTGTGTTCAACATCCTAATGCAGACTTGTAGTAGAGACAGTAGATTTAGGCATAGATCTATCGTTATCATTATGCAGTTATTGACTTATTGGGTTATTTGCACAACTTGTTAGATTGTACGACTTGTTAGATTGACCGAGGTAACGAGTTTTTTTAAAAACAAAAAGAACATATAATCGAAGAAATTGAAGACATACCCAGGCATAACTTTTTTTTTTAGTGCGTAACAACAATCAAAACGGTAAACAAATAGATAAGTATCAATACGCCAGTGTCGAGATCTAAATCTAGATCTAGATTCTAGATCTTTATCTAGATCTACATCTATAGCTAGAATTCCGATTCAAATAATCAATTTGATCAAAATAACAGAAAAAATAATAATCCATCAAGACGTAGATCTAGATCTATATAGCTAGAGCTAGCTTCTAGATCTAGATAGCAGATCTAGATCTACATAAATTTCCGATCTAGACCTAGAGGAATTATTATTGATCGAGATAAAATAATGTAGTCGAATATCACTAATGTCAGTGTAAGGCGTCAATAAATATGCACGATGACTTCACCACGTCATTTATGGGAACTTATTGACCCCTTGTGTTTAACATAGAAAACAACAAGGAAAGGGTCGGAATTTGTGTTATCTATTATTTTATATATATATATATATATATATATATATATATATATATATATATATATATATATATATATATATATATATATATATATATATATATATATATATATATATATATATATATATATATATATATATATATATATATATATATATATATATATATATATACTTGCGGACATATGGTTTTCATCCAGTCAGAATAGGCTCTCAAACCGGTGAATAGATAATGCTCAAATTTTAACACCTCTTTTGTGTATTACCTGTGCATGTTTTAGGCATTTTTTTTCTAAATTTGAAAAACATTTCTTTTTTTAAACACTATTCCATCGCGATTGCCGCCGAACCTCACACTTTTCGGTAACCCACAAAGTCTGACAAAAATCGTCCGCGCTTAACCCATCCATGCCCACTGTCCCCAGTCCATCGCCGAACAGATAATGCTCAAATTTTAAGCTAGATCTTAATCTAGCTTAACTTCTTTCCTCTTTCTTTTTCAGCAGGTCATTCTCTAGATCTCTTAGTTAGCGTACATTAAAAAGTTTCCCGACTATGAAAATCCTCGTTCTTAGATCTAGCTCTACATTTAGATCTAGATCTAGAGATAGATCCAAAGCTACTCTAGATTTACTAAATATTAGTTGGCCGAGGTTGGGCTCGGATTAGAATGATAACCTGCTCATTGAGTGGGATGTTAACTTTTTTTATGTTAACATCGTCATGCTTTAATAAGAACCTGCTCATTGAGCCGGGATTCAGCTTGTAATAAATGTTTGCGAAGCTGTACTTGTTTTTTAAGTTTTTACTATCAATAAAGTATTGGATCTCGTCTTTCGTGGATATAGTTACTTATAGTTGATGCAGTAGGCCTAGTATAATAATATGTGTAGATCTAAATTCTAGATTTATGTATGATAGAACAAAAATTACATCTACTCATTTGGCGCTTCGAGATTTTCCAAAATCATCGAATTCGCAATAAATTTTAGATAGATTTTATTAGATTTACTGCTTTGAAAAGATTTTTTTACCCTTTGGTATGTATACTTTCTAACAACAATCACATATCTATATTTAGATTTAAATTAGGTTTAGTAGGAAACCGGAAGAATATAGGGCTTGATTATTACTCGTATTAAACCGGCCACTCACGATACAGGCTTGCCTTGAGGTTTGCCTTGAGGTATAGGCCTTGAGGCGCGTAATCGCGCCTTTGAAACCAGCCTGATAAGGCCTCAAGGCAACTACTACTACTACTACTACTACTACTACTACTACTACTACTACTACTACTACTACTACTACTACTACTACTACTACTACTACTACTACTACTACTACTACTACACTACTACTACTACTTCTACTACTACTACTACTACTGCTACTACTACTACTACTACTACTGCTACTACTACTACTACTACTACTACTACTACTACTAACTACTACTACTACTACTACTACTACTACTACTACTACTACTACTACTACTACTACTACTACTACTACTACTACTACTACTACTACTACATATATATATATATATATATATATATATATATATATATATATATATATATATATATATATATATATATATATATTACTATGGTGCAGTCTTGTAACTGAAAACGAAACAAAATCTAAATCTAGATCTTGTTTTAGATATAGATCTAGATCTGAATTTAAATTCTTCATTCTAGATCTTGATACTAGGCTCTGTGATGGGAGAGGCGCTATCGCATCATAAACGGTTTGCAACGACTTAAGAAAAAGACTTCGCTCACTACAAGAAGATAAGAATGAAATACGTGTTGTTCCCTTTCAGCCTGAAGGCGAAATTTCAAACGAAGACAGAATTCAAGCAGTCCGCCTTGAGGCCACGTACAGGGCGGATTTGGTCCGAACACGGCCTGCATGTTGCCTCAAGAGGCCGCGTACAGGCCACGTGCAGGCCACGCAGGCCACGTTCAGGTTACATACAGGCTAAACCTCAAGGCAAGCCTGTGTCGGGAGGGGCCGGCTTTAGGCCTGTTATAACTCAGGTGTCTATAACTGGAGATCACACGTCTATAACTCAGATCACGCATCTATAACTCAAGATCAGGCATTTATTACTCAAGACAAGGCGTCTATCTCAAGACAAGGCGTCTATAACTCAAGACAAGGCGTCTATATTACTCAAGACAAGGCGTCTATTACTCAAGACAAGGCGTCGATTACTCAAGACAAGGCGTCTATCTCAAGACAAGGCGTCTATAACTCAAGATCAAGGCGTCTATTACTCAAGATCAGGCGTCTATTACTCAAGATCAGGCGTCTATAATCCTCAAGCAACTCCATGGTAACAAAGATGAGAGATCCAAAGTTGATAACACGTTTTTATGTTGGCAACTCCATAGTAACAATGATGAGAGAGTGTTACAAAGTATGTTGATATTATATCGTTTTATGTTGGCAACTCCATGGTAACAAAGAGGAGAGAGTGTTATACAGTATGTTGATATTATATCGTTTTATGTTGGCAACTCCATGGTAACAAAGAGGAGAGAGTGTTACAAAGTATGTTGATATTATATCGTTTTATGTTGGCAACTCCATAGTAACAAAGATGAGAGAGTGTTACACAGTATGTTGATATTATATTGTTTTATGTTGGCAACTCCATGATAACAATGATGTGAGAGTGTTACACAGTATGTTGATATTATATCGTTTTATGTTTGCAACTCCATGATAACAATGATTCGGGTCTACCAAAGACTGTTGGCGTTTTTGTTTAATATGTTTTTCCCCGAAAACATTGCACGAACCTATGGCCCACTGTCAGCAACGGGAGTACCTACCTCTACCTCAACAGCTCTTGAGCCCCGAAATCTGTTGGTACATTAAGGATGTTGTATGATAACAAATCTCATCGAAAAAAAATAACCCTTCCAGACCCTGAGGTCAAAGTAGATGGGTAAAAGTTTAGAGATTAAGAATCATGTGACAGGCCGCAGTAATTGAAAAAAGCATTAGAATCTCTCGGTAAAAAGGGGACCAGACAGGTGATTTATATGGATGTTGAGGAGGAAGCAAGATGAAAGGCATAAATCTGCTCTGAGGTTACATAATTTATAGGCATTTCAGATGTCGTTTGATTTATCCCCATTATTATATAGAATCCATATGTGTATACATTTCGCACATTTAGCGTAAATTTTTGCCTTGATGGTGCTTCCTTTCATTCCTTCTCTATCAATCATTTCTTCTCTAGCCCTAGTCTTGTTCTCTTCTTCTCCTTGTTTCTCATACTCACATCTCTCTCTCTCTCTCTCTCTCTCTCATCTCTCTCTCTCTCTCTCTCTCTCTCTCTCTCTCTCTCTCTCTCTCTCTCTCTCTCTCTCTCTCTCTCTCTCTCTCTCTCTCTCTCTCTCTCTCTCTCTCTCTCTCTCTCTCTCTCTCTCTCTCTCTCTCTCTCTCTCTCTCTCTCTCTCTTCTTCCTTCCTCCTCCTCTCTTTTTCTCTTCTCTCTTCTTCTTTTCCTCGCCTTCTATTAGGTCTACTTACTTATGTTTATATTTTTGTTTTGTATTCTATACATTCTTCTACTCATTCCTATTATCACCGTCTTTTTTTTCTTCTTCATCCTTTTTGTTTTTCTTCTGATATCGCACTGTGTGATGCCTTAATTAGTGTTTAGATCTAGATTCTAGATCTATTTCTCGTTTGTTGTCTGACGAAGGGTTATACCCGAAACGTCACGTGTTTGTTCTATTTTTATTGGTGGAGTTGTCACTTATTGTCGTTTTTTCCCCTTAAGTGCTACGTGCATGTGAGTTTTAAAATAACACGTTCTTTGGACATTCCCCACCAGGTCAGCTTTGAACAGTCAAACCTGGAAAGGGGCTTACCTGACAATGACCATAGCCGACCCTCAAGACTTGGACGAAGGTCAATACATCTGTGCAATTACGGCAATGGACAAGACAAGCGTAATCCATACACTAGCTTTTACAGCAAATTCTTCCTCAAGTAAATTATTGTGTGATCCTCTTCTCTCCAACTAGTCTAACCACCGCGCTATCATTATCCCTTCCTTCATCATTATCCCACCACCACCATCATCGTGATCGTTAGCTTCATCAACATCGTTTTTATCATCATCATCATCATCATCATCATCATCATCATCATCATCATCATCATCTTCATCATCACATCATTTTACCTTCTTTACCATGATCGTTATTTTCATCATCTTATCATCACATCATTTTTACCTTACCATGATCGTTATTTTCATCATCTTCATCATCACATCATTTTTACCCTTACCATGATCGTTATTTTCATCATCTTCATCATCACATCATTTTTACCCTTACCATGATCGTTATTTTCATCATCTTCATCGAGAGCAACAAAGCAAATACATAATATAACAAGAGTAACAGCAACAACCGCAGTTAAGTTTTCTTGTTGCATTTCTTCTACTCCTCTTGATCAGTTTTCCTTATCACTAAAACCGTATCATAATCGTAATTATCGACATAATGGCTATCAACATTGCCGTCCTTTTAGCATGTAAAACATCGCAATCGTCATCTTTGGTGTAATCATCATCATCGTTGCCTCAACCAATATCATATAACACTACGTGACAGCTATATATACATTCCATGACCATTGATATTTACAATTATTATAGTTTAAAATTTCGATTCCTCTTAGAAAACATCACGAGCGCCTCTTACCTAACGTCCATCAAGGCCATACAAGGGGAGCTACAAACTCTACAGAAACATGTAATGTAATAGTAAATATTGTCATGATATATCGTTGGTGTGTGTATATCACTAAATCACTGTCCTAAGGAGAGAGAGAGAGAGAGAGAGAGAGAGAGAGAGAGAGAGAGAGAGAGAGAGAGAGAGAGAGAGAGAGAGAGAGGGAGAGGGAGGGAGGGAGGAGAGGGAGGGAGGGGGGGACAGAGAGAGAGAGAGAGAGAGAGAGAGAGAGAGAGAGAGAGAGAGAGAGAGAGAGAGAGAGAGAGAGAGAGAGAGAGAGAGAGAGAGAGAGAGAGAGAGAGAGAGAGAGAGTATAAGGACAAGGGAGAAAGCAATATATGCTATTTAAAGTTGCTTTATCCGCGTTTGAATCAATTCAGATTCAACTAAATGTAATAGACCCATAGTAACAGACTCACTAATTTACAAAATGTCTCCAGATTCCTGCACTAATG
>JAXRKP010000004.1:320000-327500 GCA_037039925.1 Doris montereyensis
TGTCTGTCTGTCTGTCTGTCTGTCTGTCTGTCTGTCTGTCTCTCTCTCTCTCTCTCTCTCTCTCTCTCTGTCTCTCTCTCTCTCTCTCTCCCTCTCTCTCTCTTTCATTCACAACAACAGTTGCAAACAAAACTGAAAAGTTAAATGATTCTCGCCTCCCCATTTATCTCTCTCTCAACATCTCTCTCACACATCTATATATATATATATGAATAAGAGGAACTCTAAATTGGAAAGCAAGAACAACATATCACTCAATTCTAAGACTTGTAAGTCGAATGTCTGTGTGTGTCTCTCTCTGTCAATTGATGTCTTCGAAGGATCTTTGAGAATTAAATCTGTCTGGAAACCATTGAAATCTGTCTATCTGTAAAAACAAGCATTGTCTGTCTGTCTGTCTCTCAGTGGCCTCTCTAAACCCAGGTGCAAATGGGTACAAGCACTCTGCGTCAGATTCGTCTCTGTTCTCGTTATTCTCTCTCTAAGGGCCTCTCGTTTCTCGGGCTCTCTCTCTCTCTGCAGGCAGGTCTTGGCTGACCAAAGGCTAAGGGGAGTTTCTCTCTCGGTCTTGACTGGACCAAAGGCTCTGACAGAAAAATAACAACCCTTGCAGGTTGGTCTTGATCTAAGGGAGTTCTCCTCCCAAGGTGGCAGCCTTACCATCTACCTAGGGTACAGTGGGGCTTATCCGAAACAACCCAAAGTAATATATACAATGATATACCCGGCTTGAATTCGAAGACGACTCAACACGGACTGTGATTTTTGGAACATGGAATGTTAGGGCAATTAATGGAATGGAGTTAGAATTACTGAAGAAATGGTCAAAGTAGAATGCTATACAGAAACAAAGAAAACCAATTCTATCTGTTTGATGTCCTCCTCAGTGAGTATTCTAATGTCTGAATGTCTGTCAGAAAGTTGGAAATTTGTCTATTAGAGTCTGTCAAAGGAAAAGAAATTAAATTATTTCTCATCAAAAAAATGTCTCCCAAAGAAGAAAAAGATATCGATTTACATCCAGAGAATCACCACTAATGTTTTAGGAGATTTAAACGTCTAGAAACATTCTTGAATAAGGAGAGACAACAACTTCTCCAAATCTAGATTTTTTCCTAAAGAATACATACTACATTGGTGATGAAAGGTCTGATAGACTACATAATAACCGCCCTTTTTTACAGTACAATGGATGTTAAAAGAAATATTTGTGTGAAACCTAGTGATAGCCAAAATGAGATTATTAACTGAAGAAAACAAACAGAAAAGGAAAGAGAAGAAAAGCATTCAAAATAGAAGAACTCAAGTGGCACAAAGGATAAAAAGATCTATTGATCTGAAGGAAAGTAGAAGAAAATGTCATGTCTGTTCAAATTTATATATGACTAAGGTCAAAGAAAAGAAAGATTTGGAAGACCACTATCGCCAAAGAGGGAGATAGGTGTCAACAGTGGGAAGAGTCTGACAAAGACTGTCAATCTGTCTGTTCTGTCAGCATTGATGTCTGAAAGGAGACTAGCGAAATCATGGAAATGTGGAGGAAGTATTGTCTGTCTAGTCTGTATGTCTGTCTATTAAGAGTCTGTCAATCAAGATGAGGCAGCTGTCTGTCTCTCTCAAGAAAGTGGAATTCTCAGGCGCAGATCAAGTTTATCCAGAAATGATTAAAACCTGAGGGAGAGAGTGCAGACAAACTACTACATACAATATGTCAAGAAGCATGGAAGTCCAAAAGGAACGGTAGCATTGGCCACATAAGAAATGATCAACTATGGAATGCTCAAACTATAGAGGGATATCTCTACTTCAGGAAAAGTATGCCAGGATTCTGGAAATAAGACTGAGGAAAAGAGTAGAGAATCAGATTGAAGAACACCAGTGTGGATTTAGACCAGGAGGAAGTGTACAAGATCACATGTTTACAATTAGACAAATAATAGAAAATTCATTGAGGGAAACATCTCTGCATCTGTGTTTTATTGACTTAGAAAAGGCATTTGACATTGTGAGGAGGACGAACTATGGCATTCTTTAAAAGAATACAACGTAGAGCAAAATTTAATAGAAACTATTATAGGCTTTTGTAAACAAACCAACATGTGCAATGAGAGTAGCTGGAAATGTATCTGAAAATTTTGATGTAGATATAGGAGTAAGACAGGGTTGTGACCTAAGTCCTCTCTCTTTATCGTATTTATGGATTCTGTCTCAAAAACATCCTCAAACAAGAAGAAAACTGAATGAAGGTATGTGGAAGCTCTAACTCTCTCTCTGTATCAATGCTTTCATTTCTCTCTGTTTGGACAATCAGAAAGGACATCCAGTGAAATATCTCTCTGAATAATCTCTAAATAAAAGAGGAATGAGAGTAAATGCAAAGAAAAACCAAAACAATGCTAGTAACTAGGGAAGATAAAGCATAAATCTAAATTAGGCTCTGTCTCTGTCTCTCAAGTTCTCTGTTACTCTGTCTCTAGAGTCTTGATTAACTCAGAGGGAAAACTAAAGGAAGAAATCCTCCAGAGCCTTCCAAAAGGCCTTCCCTATATAACCATCTAGGAAAGGCATCCCTAGTGGTAAAACAAAAATTGTCAACAAAAACTCTCTCTGGCAGTCTCTCTCAGTTTATTGTCCTACTCCCTTCTATGGCAGTGAAACTCTGACTCTTAGACTGTCTCTGAATCAGTCTGTATGTGTGTGTCTCTCTGTCTCTCTGTCTCTGTCTAGTCTCTGTCTCTGTCTCTGACAAAATCTGTCTCTGTCTTTGTCTCAAACCAAAGCAGATAGCTAAAAACTAAGTCTGAAATGAATCTCTCTGTCTCTCTGTCACGTAAACTGAATGAATGACAATAGAATAGCTAAATCAGTCTCTGTCTAAAACTCAAGGTAAAAGACCAAAAGGCAGGACCTCGGAGAAAGTGGGAAAAGAGGCATTAATCGCAAATAAATTTAACTTTCACCGAAGGAAACAAAAAAATGTCAGGACAGGACAGCCTAGAGAAAGATCATTTCGGGCATAAAAAACGGAAGGTAGAATGGGAGCTGATAAAGAAAGAAAGAAAGAGGTAGTAGTTTGCCATTGCTCTCCACGCGCCTTTACTTTCACTGAGTCTGAATCTCTCTCTCTCTCTAGCACCCATTCTCGCCGCTGGGTCGACAGGTGGGCAGGTCTCTTTTGTCCAGACTCGGGAGCCGAACTCAGGCCTTTACGTGGAAATTAAACTCTCTCTCTCTTTCCATCTCTGGATTGATTTCTGTCGCCCTTTTATTCCGAACAGTTCATATTTTACCTTTAATTTGACTTTTATGGATAGCTTGTGCAATTTTTAAAAATGTTTTTGATTTTTTTATTCATAACCGCTGTACTTCAGTATTAAGTAAGAAGATATATTTTTCTTTTTGTTTAAATGTGTCTGTTTTGTTGTTTCTGTCGTGTTTTTGTTTTGTTGTTGTTGTTGTTGTTGTTTGTTTAGGTGTTGTTTTTTACTTGATCGTTTTGGGTTGTTTTTTGTAGTTGTTTTTTGTTTGTTTGTTTTGTTTTCGTTTTGTTCTTTTTTTGACTGGTGTCTGCTCTTACAATTTATACTGTTAAACTCTCAACTCCCTCTTTTACTTTCTTTTCTTTCCTTTCATTGTTCGACAGGTGTACAATTTACAAAGTGCTGATGTTGTGTACGCCTACGTCCAGCAGGTATCTGGTCCGTCAACGGCAGCTGATCTCTCTATCAGCGTGTACGCAGCATATTTTGCTGGTTTTCTTCTCAGCTAAAGGAAAACTGATCAAACTAATAGTATAGCAGTTAAAAAAACAACTTTTTTTCTAAAGTTTTAGACAAGATAGACAAGATGACTGATTGTTCTCAAATAAAGATAGCCAAATATTTTCAATCCAATCGAAGTGTCACTAAATGAAAATAAAGTGAAAGGCCCTGAAATACATTTGTTCTTATTTTTTGTCTATGGACATGTCTGTTAATGGGTGGTGTGTGGACATGTATGTTGATGGATGGTGTGTGTACATTTATGTTGATGGATGGTGTGTGTACATTTATGTTGATGGGTGGTGTGTGTACATTTATGTTGATGGGTGGTGTGTGTACATTTATGTTGATGGGTGGTGTGTGTACATTTATGTTGATGGGTGGTGTGTGTACATTTATGTTGATGGGTGGTGTGTACATTTATGTTGATGGGTGGTGTGTACATTTATGTTGATGGGTGGTATGTGGACATTTATGTTGATGGATGGTATGTGGACATGTATGTTGATGGGTGGTATGTGGACATTTATGTTGATGGATGGTGTGTGGACATTTATGTTGATGGATGGTGTGCACATTGTCCTGTGATGATTTTACTCTTTCACACCAGCCGTGGGAGACTCGGTAGTCCAGAGGTAAGGTAAGGTGCTGGCCTCTTTTCCAAAAGGTAGTGGGTTCGAGCCCCGCCAACGGTTGAAACATTTTCTCGAGGTTTTTCTAGTAAAATGTACCCCCACTCACCGTCCTGGCCCAGGTAGGTGGAACGACAGCTAGTTCCATCGGAGATGGACGATAAAAAGGAGGTCCTGTCTGCAGATCACAACACTCTGTGCACATTAAAGATCACTTGGCTGTTTACAAGGCAGTCTGGGCAAATTGAACATCCTGTCCCTGTCGAGATCACCTTAGTTGGGGATCTGTCTGTCAACCAATCCAATCCAATCAAATCCAATCAAATCCAAGCAAATCCAATCCAATCCAATCCAATCAATCCAATCCAATCATAAATCTCTCCAATCAAATCCCAATCAATCAATCAAATCAAATCCAATCCAATCCAATCCAATCCAATCAAATTAAATCCAATCCAATCAAATCTAATCCAATCAAATCAAATCAAATCAAATCAAATCAAATCAAAACATCAACCATAGTAAGTTTGGCTTTGAGGTTCGTTCCATGTCTCGTGAACGACTCAATTCCAAACTGCATGTCTCTTAAAGTACAGTACATGACATTGAGCAATATTAAACCCCCAAAAGGAGCAAAGACGAGACAAATCAAGGAATAGACTGAAACAAATCCTGGCCACCATGGGGATCGAACCCGTGACATCTGCGTTGGCCCCCATCACCTTGCCATGAAAAAGAAAAACGTGCTACCAGCCAAGCTAACTACACCCTTAACATCGGAGACACGTCGTTAGTGACTTTGAAAAATAAAGGAAAGAGAATCTTTTTTTTCTTCTTCTAAATTGGTGATGTATGATATCAAATTACAATAATATCAATGTAAAAATGCAACGCTCAATTCACTTATATATAGCGTTACTAAAAAAAGAAAAGAAAAGTACATTTATTGGAAGAGATTAGATTAGGGGGGGGGGGATCCAGATGTCTACGTATTCTTTGCGACTAGAGTACGTCCAAGAATATTACATCATCTCTCCCTTCATGCGTTTGTTTTAAAATAGTTTTGAGACCAGCCGTGGTGATATCCTCAAGCGCGCAAAATTCACAACTCTTCTCTCATTGCATCTTACGTAATCATGGGCTAATAAACGGAACCCAGACGGATGTGTAATGTGTAGTCATGTTGTCAGGCACACCTACAGTTAGTTGCAATAATAACCTTTTCATATATTGATCTTATTCTTGACATTCTCATTCCTCTCATGTCGTTGTTTCTCTGTCTCCTGTAATTCTGTTTCCAACACAGACCTCTTCAATACAACTAAGGAGTGTTTCCTTTCACATTTGCCACTTTTCTTCTATTGTGCCATCATTCAGATCAATCTGCCTTTCACTGATAAATCTTTTATCCTATATTGGTATATTTGCTTTTACTATTCTCTTTTTAGGTATTCTATTTTGAGTTTAGTAGCTTTGTTCTCCGTGGATAGTGGACAGGATGCTTGCACATGTCACGCCCTCCATGAGTCCCCTGCTGCCTGCAGGGTGGCCTTGGCTGACGAAAGGCTAGGGAGTAAACCCTGACAGAAAATCACAACCTGCTGCTCTTTCAGGTCTTTATCCTCAAACCATCCCATTCAGAGCAAGACAGATGATACACCAGGACTGAACTTCAGAAGACGACCCTGGAAGGAACACGGACTGTGACTTTTTGGGACATGGAACGTCAGAGCGATGGAAAAGCGCTAGAATTAGTCGAAGAATTTAAAAATCAAGGTAAATGTTTTGGCTATCACAGAACAAAGAAAAACAGGAGAAGGAGTATAAAATGTATGACCTAATCATGCTTTAATCTTTTCAGGAGTGACAGAGCTAGAGCAGGTCTATCTGTCTCCTAATGCATAAAAGACATGAAAAGCTTTTTAGAAATCTGGAAATGTATTAGCTCCAAGTTATTAGAGGTAAACATTAAAGTAAAGGAAAAGAAATTAAATTAATTTAAGCTTATGGACCAAATGACGATACCATCAAAGACGAAAAGATATCTTTGAAAATAATTTACAATAACTGCAGAGAGTCTATAAACCCAAACAGGAAATAATGGGTTTTTTTTTAGATGTAAATGTCTAGATCTAGTCAACTGTCAGAAACATGTCTGTCTGTCATAGGTAGAGAAAGAGACTCAACGTTTCCAAATAGAGAGAGACTACTTGGACTTTTGCCGAAAGAATAACATGAAAAATAGCCAACACCTTTTCTACCTAGATATATTTACAAATATACAAATGTAAATGAAGACAGAAGTGAACAGTCAATCATAGATTACATAATAGTTAGCAGTTCCCTTTTTTATACAATATAATAGATGCAAGAGTTGACAGAGGAGTTGAAGTATTTAGTGATCTCACCTGTCTGATTGTCAAAAATGCAATTGCTGACTGAGGAAAATAAACTGAAAAGGTCTCTCTTTCTCTCTCTCTCTCCATCCAGATCTAAATGGCTCTCTTAAAAATGTGCAAAAACTAAAATAGTCAACTCAGACCATTACATACATAACTCAAAAATAAAAATAATACACAGTGTAAATGTCTAGAGTTACAATGGACATTAAATTGAATGGAAAGAACTACATAGAGCTCTAGATCTATGCAGAAAAGGTGTTTTAGCTGAACCTAGTTTTGTGAGCTTGTAATCACGACGACACTGGTTCAAGTCCTGCGGTTGGCTCAAGTGTTTTTTTTTCTCTCACAACAATGTACTTCTCTCTCTCACTTCATTCTATTTTCCTCACTTGACTCAGGTGTGAATGAGTATCTAGCTATAGGTAGTGAAATACCTGTCAGAGGGCTAGGCACGAAATGCTCTAATAGGCTTGTCTACTCTATGCTCTCTCTGGAGTTGAGAAAGACTTTGAATGAAATGGCCTGCTGTGGGATAAATGATGTACAGTCGGTGAGCCCTCCCTCCTTCAGGGGATACGGACTTAAAAGCCATCCTTATTTTTTATCTTTATTGTTCTCTCAAATGACATATTGGCCTATTTGGGAGAAACTTTTACAACTGTCCTCATAATGTAAAAGGAAGTGCTACAAAGCTTTAGTAAATGA
>JAXRKP010000004.1:332500-375000 GCA_037039925.1 Doris montereyensis
CTCTAAAAATATATTTTTAGACATAGATTCTAGATCTAGATCTGTGTGTCCCAATAAAAACCCGGGTCCGAATAAAACCTGACACTATTGGGACACGAGTCCGAATAAAACCCATGCTATTGGGACCGGGTCCTAATAAGGACAGCCTACTATTTTACGCTCATTGCAGGTTTCACAAAATGGTCCATCCCCATTTCCCTCTTTTGTCAAAATGTACATGTTATATTTGTTACAAGTGTTATATACCATGTTAAAGCTTAGAACCTGAGGATTCTAGATATATGACTTTAAGAGTCTGTGAGGCGAGTAAATTAGCTTTTAAAAGTCATGCTTTTCAGTCAAGGACATAACTGTGAAAATTCTAGGTCCAATGCCAGTGACGTAATATTACGCGAACTGCACGGGTCCATTGACCGAGGTTTCCCGGCGTTTAGTTAGTGACGAACGCTTGGGCATCTGGTTTGGAGAGTTCCCCTGACTTTTCCCCAGTTCTCAATAAGATGTGAAGTCTGTGTTTGTGTTTCCCGACACCTCTGGCCTAGACAGCCGGATTAATTAGCACAAACTTGTCTTTATCGATTGAAAATTGCTTTGCGGAATAGAGAGAAAAAGAGAGGGAGACGGACGTGATGGGATCCCCCCCCCCCCTCCCACTATCTACAGTCACATGGACTACACAAACAAATCTTGAACTCTGGTTGACTTTAACCTGTGATATTAGTATTATTTTCTCTCTGTCTCGTTTAAATGTGTTTTTTAGTAATATTGTATTGTTATGTGAAGAAGAATGTGCATAGTGGAGACGAGAGTGACTATCGTTGTAATGGACTCCTAAACCTCCCGTGATTGCCAATTATCTTGTCTTTATTTATTAGAAAGTAATAAATCATGAAAGCCTGTTGATTGCCGGACTTCTTTAAATAAGTTTCACTCACGAAGCCAAAACAGGTTTTGCTAATGCAACTGAATTTTACCTGATAACAGTCTCCTTTCTGATGGCCGATCATCGTCTACATTTTTGTGTGGGACGCTCAGCGCATGGCCGTAAAGGGGCATCCAAAGACACAATATTCGCAGAGCCAACCGGACAATTTAAAAGCAAAAATTTCATGATTTCTCAATAGGCTTACACAAGATGAACTACGAGAAAATAGCTTGACGTAATATTACCATTATTAGATCTCAGATTGAATTTTTTTTTTCACCATAAGGTTTTGCAGACTGACTGTAGTCTCATGGTATTCTCATTTCTCATTTTTTTCGTGTCTTTTACAGGATATAGTGTCAGGAATACGTTTTCTTTCACTCCAGATCATAAAACGGCGCTTCTACGTATTTTTCAACTTTTTTTCAGCTCTTACTGTGTGTTCATTGCTCTTACTGTGTGTTCATTTGTAGACCACAGTTGTTACATAATTTTGATCACTTCAAAAGATATTTAAAAAATTAGAACTCGCCAAATTTTCTTTGAACAATCCTCTTTCACATGGAATTAAAGAAAACAATAAAAGGTCGTTGACCTCACCTACCTTGAAGGTGAAAAAGGACTTATTAAAAAGAGGGAAATGCTGTCAGTCTCAATTGCTGATGTTTGCACCCAAAAAATATTCACAAAACTTACAAATTGAAAGTAAATTTCATAATATTATGTTTTTTATATCTGTCAAAGCTATACATGTCAAATATTAAGAAGATTCATCAATTAGACTTTGAGAAAGATTAATTGAAAAGTTTAAGTTATCATTGGGTCCCATTTTTGTGAAACCTGCTTCATCCTATTTAAATCCTCCTTTAAATCTAATGATTGGTTCTAACCTAAGTAGAGCTCGCTGTGTTACCGTAAGTAACCTTCTTCAGACCTTCCATTTTCCTTTTTAGTTGAATGCCATCAATTTTATCATTTCTGACATTTTTCCACCGAACGGAAATTTTAAATATATATATTTGTGGACATTTGCGATTTGAATGGAAGAAATGACGAACGTCAGAAGAAACGAGTTAAAAATTTTCCATTTCCGGCGTTGGAACTTCTGTTTGAGATGGAGATTCAGGCATTGTTCCAGTCTTAGTCTTAGTTTGATTTGGTGCTTTGCTTTGTTAACAACTACGTATCAATCTAGATCTCTACCTTTAACTTGTGAAACTTTCATCATGTCGGAAATTCTTGACTTTTTTTTTATAGGAATTCAGACATTAAATCTATAGAAAATAGCGGAGAAATAAATTTCGATGGAATTGGTTAGAGGAGAAGGATGGGAACGGAGATTTCCTGTCTGTTTACGTTAGAAAACTCGCTAATCCAGACCTGGTATTCTGCACGTATTGTAAAACTAAAGTTGACTACAGTTAGGAAGGAAAATTGCACATCAAACGACATTCTGACAGCGTGAGTCATAAGAAAAGAGACAGATCCTGAATAATAACCACATTTCACTAATATTATTTATAAGTATTTAAAATGCAAACTAATAAGGTAACTGCCTGGATGTCTCAGCATTGTCGTCATACATGTATTATGTAACAGTGTATGTTTTGTATAATATTGTATAACATTTCGCCCGATAAATTTTTCAGGCAATTTTGTCACGGGTGAATGGAAGGCCTGCTTCTTACAGTGATGAGTTGCCCCAGTCATTTGTATGAAAAACGAGTGGGTGCAACGGGTGAAGCTAGGGATTTAGGCTTAGTTTCAAGAATAAGTTCACGTTACAGAGATAATAAAAGACCTATAAAATATGCATTTTCTATAAGTTGCAAGAATAAGGAATTCACATTGAGATGTTATTGCAACAAGATAACCTAAACAATAGTAGCGGTAGCTGTGTAATCAACTTAGGCTTGCACGAAGAGTATTGATAGGAAAAATGTCACTTTGATGAATGATAACGAAGTTGTTGGAAAGTCCCGAGCTTAAAATAAATTGTAATCTCATTGGCTGTTATTCACCTATGAATTAAAGGTCAAACTACGTCATAAACCATTTAAGGAAAGGGAATACTCATTAAAGAAGCTCTAAGGTGTTTGGCCCTAAAGATAGGCCAGCGTGCTTCCCGGTTATGATGGCGGGCCCTAAATCAAGGGCTTATGCTGGCCAAGGCGGATAGCAACACACCCTTTATTTAGGGTCGCCTTTTTTTTTGTGGTTAATATTAACCATTTAGTAAACAGGGAAAAGGACACGTTCAGGCTCAAAATCGCACTTTAGTACCGCCAGGCAGTATCGAACTTGAAATAGTTAAACGATACTGCTTGCAGTGTATCGGCGACCTGACTCACTGAATAAACACTGCGATCACTTTCTCACTCTCTCTCTTGTCTACTCAGGCCAACTGACCACGGTAAAGGCTAGTCTACTGTGATAGTAGTGATACTGATTTTCTTCCTCTTGCTTCTCACTGATCACTGCCTCCGTGGCCGAGTCTGGAAAAAAATATTGACATGACGTTGAACAATTGACGGTGCTCTCTCCTCAACTCACTACCACTGAGGCCTACCCTACATGCATCTCTGTTCTGTGGTCCCATCTCCCCTCCTCTGCCCAACTCCGGGAATGGGACATTTGTCTTATTGGATTTCCATAGCTTATCCTGAAAAGGAGTGGGGGAGGGGTGTTCTGCATTAAAAGAAACATTGTTCCTATGTCGATATTTGAATATATTTATACTCCATGTGTCTGCCTTTTTCAAATGGCTGATCAACGCACTTGTTTCCTGATGGCGGTTATAATAATAATATTATTCTACCTCCTTAATAGTTTTGTTTCTCAGTTTTATCCTCTTCTTGGAGAAAAGTGGTGGGTTCAGGGGCTTTTCCCCTCTGCATAAAAACAAACAACAAAAAGCCCTGCTCTTGTGTTTCCAAGTCGTCTTCCCAAGTCAGTAAGTGACAACTCCATTAATAAAGATAGAACAAACACGTGACATTTCAGGTATAACCCTTCATCAGACAACAAACGAGAAATATCTAGATCTAAACTTTACCTCAAGCATCACACAATGTGATGTCAGAAGAAAAACAAAGGAAGAAAGAAAATGAAGAATATAAAGGCCAAACTAGGGATGAAGAATATAAAGGCCAAACTAGGATGATTCCATTTTTAGAAAATGAAGAATATAAAGGCCAAACTAGATGATTCCATTCTTTAGAAAATGAAGAATATAAAGGCCAAACTAGGATGATTCCATTCTTTTCCATTTAGTAGGAGACAACAAGATCAATTACGTATTTGTGCAATCACACATTCTTATTATCAGCTCAATCACACACACTTTCAGAACAGACTAGCTCACATTTACACACCTCTAGCAATGGACTTGTCCTAATCGTATTAGGATCCTTTTATTTTACAAAAATGTTCATTTGTCAGGCCTGGCAGGGGCTAATCGCCAGGTGAAATTAACTTCCAGTTACTTTACTATAAATATTCTACACTGTTTCAAAAATGAGTGTGTGGTCATTGATTGGATCTGGAACTTCCTAAAGACTCCATTGTTTTAACATTCAGCACTTATTGTCTTTGCACAAGGTCTCCATGATCACGAATGCCTCTTTGATTTATTGACAGCGATTAACCTCAATTGTGTATGAAGTGTACATTAATGAATGATGAATTTAGAATTGTTCATTTTACTATCATGCATGGTTATGCTGCGTTGTCTGGTATGGAAAGTCACGCCAGTGGATGAAATTGGCTCCCTTGCCGTCTGGCAGAGAGAGACAGTTCACTATCAACATCTATTTATTATAGCTGGGAAGCATGGCTTGATCATCTACACATCTGATTTAATAAAATTGAAATGCCTTCATGTTTGAAATCTATGAAGAAAGACATTTGTCTAGACAATTTTGAAAAGTTAGGTGTCTGTTAAAAATGGGGATGTTAGCGGTCTGGATGGGTTGTCAATGAGCTGATTTATGTATATATATAGTTAAACCAGGGTGTTAGGTAATTCGGCCCTTAGACTGTTGCTGCTGTAAGATTTTGTTCTTTTTTGTAGTTCTTGCTGATTTTAAAGTTTTCAACTAAACAACAGAAAGAAACTTTTTCATTGTTGTTATTAATGTTATTTCATACTTTGCCTGGACGTATACTCGCTATGTTACATAATGCTTAGGCTATGTAGATAGTGTTTAGGTACAGTGTAACAAATCTAAATGACAGCTCTATTTTCTGTTTTGCCTTTTTGTTTTGTCATTCCACAGAATGACAAGGCATTCTATAGTATAAAAATGCCTGAAAGAAAATTAAAATTCATAAACCTCGTTATTTTTTTTGCCAGAACGGTTATTTGCAGTTGGTTGCATGCAATCTTGCACATTGTTACAAACCTATATGTCATCATTTTATTCTTTGAGCACTTTCTGTTTGCTTTTCTTTGCAGATTGGATGATATGACAAATTCTGTGGCATAACAGCATTAAAATTGTTGTTTCAAAGATAATGCTACTTTGGCTTTGACCTCAAGGTCTGAATCTTACTTAAACAAATCATAAAAGTAGAAAAGATATTCATCACTTGTAGTCATGCTTGGACTGTGCTGGAAACCCGAGCTATCCAGGGCATGCAGAAAGTGGTTCACTTCAGATTTATTCATTATATAACGTTCCTAGACTGATTTTTAGAATTTTTTTGGAACTATTTCCAAGTAAATATCTCCAGGCATTCACCACCAGGAGTTTCGCATCCTTGTTTATATGTACTTTTTTTTAATATTACATTTAGAAAGGGAGTGACATTTACTTTGCAGACATTTTCACAAAGTAGATGTTGTAATGACATCCTTATATGAAGTTAAAACTAAAACATTTAGAAAAAGAAAATTATACGTGTTTAAATAGCTGCCCAGATTTATAATCAAAAACATTGAAGAAGGGAAGATCTCCGCCTAGGACTGATTAAAGCCAGAAGGTTCCAAATAAAAACAGGAAGTCTAGATAGTTTCACCATTTTTTTGATGATGACTATTTTCAAGTAAATATTCCAGGCATTCACACCTAGGAGTCAGATCCTGTGTTTATATGTTTCTTAAAACATTTAAAAAGGATGGCGTTATATTTACTTATAACCCTACGTTTGTCTGCAAATTTTATATGATGTAATATAACCGAATAAAGTTAAAACTAAAACATTTAGAAAAAAAAGAAAAATTATACTTGTTTACATATACAGCACATATACATGTTTATATACCCACAAAAAACAGTATTTTTGTCTAATGGGACTTTATGTTTTACAATGTGCCTACACTTGCCCCCCACCCACCCACCCAAAGTTTTATTATTATTGGAGAATAGTAAAAGACAATTTTCACCATATAAATGCATTTTTAAAAACTATTGGAGAATTTTTATCTCGTAGTATGCAAAGTAGCATTGAAATGATATAAAAAAGAGAGTTCAAAGGTGGACATTTCCGGCTTGATTCCATTTTTGGAATTCAAAGAAAATTATGCTTATTTGTTTAGACATTAGCATTTTATGAATCGGTCTGCATATAGTAAAACCATTAAAACTATATATGTAAATGTCGCGAGACCTCTTTTTATTGAAAACTGTCGTTTTTTTCCTTTAATGTTTGAAAATATGGGAATGAAAAGGAATCAATGCCTGTCAAGATCTAAGAAAAGGAAAGTCTGCCCTGCTTGATACACATAAAAACAAAAAATTATTTTTCAACACAAACACACAGCCATGAAAGTCCTTCTGTATGCGTGGAAACATGATGCACCACTAAAAGACTTCAAACATTTAATAACAGATCCCTGATTCTACACATCAAATGGTTTGATAAAATTGGCAATGATGAACATTGGGAAAAGAGGCTGGAAAAAGAGCCCATAGAAACACAAATTAAGAGAAGAAAATGGGGTTGGCTTGGATATTTTAGATATCAACAGCAAAATAACGCATCTCTTCATGAAATCCCCAAGGAAGAGAGGCAGAGGGAGCAAAACAACCTTTTGGATCTTTCCTGCAACCAAACAGAGAGATAGCGCAGGACCGAGTGAAGTGGAGAAACCTCATTGGCGACCTTGTCCCCGGAGTAAAGCGTAAGGAAAGATCTCCCGCTAAGGTACTGGCTATCCAGAGACATTTTAAAGCCAGAGGGCCTTCAAATAAAAAACACGGGGTGTAGTCTAGATAGTCTTCCACGCAAGATCTTTAGAGAATCAGACTGAAGCAAAGAGGAAGAAGAGGTGTAAGGAAGAGGAGGAAAATGAAACAGTGTAGATTTTTTAAAATTTCATTGCTGTTCTCTTTTCTCACTGATCATAAAACTAGTAGCCTTTGCCTCATTCAATTTCAACCCACATACCATCATCATTTTTTTATCAGTGAAAATATGAATTCAGCTCGCATCGGTTATGGCGGCGTCTTTGATTTGGTCCAAATGTTGTGGTGACAATGACCGATCTGCAATGTCATGTGCCGATGCAAGCGACAGGTGTCAATCGCTCGTTGACTTGATGGATGTCTGGTGTCAAGATCAAAGAAAGGAAAGGCGTCAGTCATTGAAAGCAATGGCAAACTAGCATAGTGGGCCAAGAAAACTGAAGACTCTACTCCTGATTACCCAATGCTTAACAAACAATACTGAGAATGGAATATTTGTAAGGCGCTACCATGCTATCCTTTATAATGACGTAAGAGAAAATTTCTTCTTGAATTCAATGTTATTTCTTCTTTTTCTCTCCTTTTGATCTTTACATTGTAAACATTTTCTTCCTGAATTTTGTTGGTTTTTTTCAGGCTTGTCCATGCCGTCAAATCCAGAACAGTTACTAGGTGCCATTCTTGTTAGACGGGACATCTTCCAGCGCTTTGAGAATACTATGCAGGATACTTGTCTTGATGCCAATAATCTTTTAGAGTATCTCTTTTCCTTGTACAACAGGTAAGTTTGTTTTGTTGGGTTATGAGCCATGTAGAAATTAATACTCAAATTTTTTCATATTTGCTGAGCTTTTTTTTTTAGACAGATTATTTCCGAATCTTCTTTCAGTCTGTTTTACACCATTTCCTCATACAATGATTTTTGTGCTTATCAAGAGCATGAAAATATGTCCTTTGTCTACATAAACAGACAAACCAGTATAAGTGAGAAATTTCAGTTTTACTCAGGGGTGCCAAACCTCCGAGAATTCCCGGAAAAATTGGGAATTTAGCTGTTATCAAATACTGTTTCCGGGTTTCCCGGTATGATCTCCGCGAATTGCGGGCCGACAGGCCTGGAAACCGGGTAATTATCGATACCAAGGTTTGCCGTTTGCTTTTTCTTTGGCTTTGACCCGGGTGTTTTATTATGCACGGGATAAGAGCCTTCGGGGATTTAATTTTTGAATGAAAACCCCTACTAGATCTAGTTCTAGTCAGTTGCAAAGAGATGTTGTGTCAGTCAACAAGTGGATTTTAAAGTTATAATTCTTTCGTATAGTGACGATTTAAAAATTTTTAAAATTCCTTATAGAAATTTAACATTTTTGGAAGGAAACAAAAAATGCCAGGACAGGGCATCCTGGAGAAAGATCATCTGCATCTGAACCCATACACCGAAAAGTAGAATGGGAACTGATAAAGAAAGAAAGAAAGAAACTGTTCTGTGTATTGTTGCTTGAAAGATCAAATTTATTGACGTAGAAGTACCCACCGATGTGGTTGATGCAGGGGTGAAAAATCGCGGCAGTGGCATTGGCTCGTCTCAGCCTACTACTGGTAATACTACCCCAGCTAGCAACCATCTCCAACATCAGGCTGAGTCCAGCCAGCCTACTACTGGTATACTACCCCAGCTAGCAACCATCTCCAACATCAGGCTGAGTCAGCCACTCAGCCTACTGCTACTACTATTTCAATCCCTCAAATTTGAAGAGGAAGTAGGTATCTTTAGCAAACCTTTTTTAAATCCGCGACTTAGCATGACAAATAAAGGGGGGGGCTGGTGGCTGGCATAATACTGTGGATAGGACACTGTTTATATTGTTATCATGATATTAAGTATTGTTTTATTGAGTGTGTATTCTGCATACTATAAGTTATAAGTTTGGATGTGTATTATTTCATACATGGAGCGGCAGTTGGCGTTTTATACATGACACTACAGGACCTGCCACTGACAGTTGGGTGCTTTTATGTGTTATTCTGTTACATTTTATAATCCATCATATTGCTTATATACTCATTTAATGTACGTGTTCCGTTTTTGAGAGTTAGGGTGGATATAGGTCAGGTCGCAACAACTTTCAGGGAATTTTGATGAGGCCAGTCAATAAAATTTCAGGGAATATGAATGGGATTGACTTTCACCCCTGGTTTTACTGTGGCGGGGCAAACTCCTCATGCCATAATCTACATATATTTTTTCATGAACTTGAACACTGCACCAGAAATATGCCACTTTCTTTCTTTTTTTATCAGCTCCCATTCTACCTTCCGGTGTAGGGTTTAGATGGCAGAAATGATCCCTCTCCATGCTGCCCTGTCCTGACATTTTAAATTTCTTTGCTTTAATGCCTCTTTTATATCTTCTTCCCACTTTCTCCAAGGTCTGCCTTTTGGTCTTTTACCTTGAGTTTCAGCAACTGTTTACTGATTTAGCTATTCTATTGTCATTCATTCTGTTAACATGCCCAAACCATCTCAGTTGATTCATTTCTATCTTAGTTTTTATGGCATCTGCTTTGGTTTGATCTCTCATTGTTGCATTTCTGATTTTTCTCTTTTAGTTTTCCCCTACTGCTCTTCTTAGTTATTTCATTTCGGCTGCCTGTACTCTACTGTATTCCCTACTGTCTAAGGTCCAGGCTTTGCTGTCATAGAGGAGAGTAGGACAATAAACTGTGTTGTATACTGCCATTTTGGTTTTTGTTGACAATTCTTGTTACTTACAAATACCTTTCCTAGATCTTTATATAGTGCACTTGCCTTTTTGGATTCTCTGGCTGATTTCTTCTCAGTTTTCCCTCTGAGTTAATCATTACTCCTAGGTAATTGTAGCTTTGAACTTGTTCTAAATTCTCCCTGCCCAATTTAAGATTTTTGCATTTTATTCTTCCTCAGTTACTAGCATTGTTTTGGTTTTCTTTGCATTTACTCTCATTTTCCTCTTTTATTAATTCATTATTCATCATAATGTTGATATTCGACTGGAGGTCTCTTTCTGATTTTCCAAACGGAACTAAATCATCAGCAAATGAAAGCATTGATACATTTACTGGTTAGAGCTTTCACATACCTACATTCTTTTTCTTTATTTTTGAGGATGCATTTGCGACTGAATCCATAAATGTGATAAACAAAAGAGGATTTAGGGATACAACCCTGTCTTACTCCTATATCTACATCAAATTGTTCAGATACATTTCCAGCTACTGTAATTGCACATGTTGGTTTATTTATAAAAACTTTTAATGGCTTTTATTAAATTTTGCTCTACATTGTGTCTTTTTTCTAAGTCAATAAAACACAGGTGCAGGTCAATGTTTCTCTCACAGAATTTTTCTATTATTTGTCTAATTGTAAATATGTGGTCTTGTACACTTCTTCCAGGTCTAAATCCACTCTGGTGTTCTTCAATCTGATCATCTACTCTTTTCCTTAGTCTCATTTCAAGAATCCTTGCATACATTTTCCCTTGTACGCTAAGTAGTGATATCCCTCTATAGTTTGAGCATTCCATAGTTGATTCTTTCTTGTGTATTGGTACTACCGTTCCCTTTTTCCAGTCATCTGGCACCTGTTTTTACATCCATGATTGTTGACATATTGCATGTTAATCTGCCTCTCTCTCCCTTGGTTTTGAATAATTTCTGGATAAACTTGATCTGCTCCTGGGACCTTTACTAATTTCACTTTTCTGATAGCTGTTTGGTTTTCTTCCATTGAAATATCAGATCTTCAGCTGTCTCATCTGGATTACATGTTACTCTTACTAATTGATCTGTACTCCTTGTTTCATATGTTCTGAGGAGAATGTAATTGCTGACAGTACTTTCCCAGTGCTTCCATGATTTGGCTGTCTTCTTTCATTATTTCTTCTTTGGCGTTCTTAATTTGTTGTGTTGGGCATGCTTTGGTCTTTCTCACGCTTCATTGATCCCTAGAACAGCTTTTGATATCCTTGATAGCTTTCTTGAAGTCTTTGTCTAAACTCTTCCCACTATTCCTGTTTTGCTTTCCTCATCTTGCTCTTTGGTGATAGTTCTATTACTCACATAATCTATTCTATCCTCTGGCCTTTTGTTTTGCAAAGTATTTCTTCCAGGCTTCCTTCTTTTCTTTGATCTTAGTTTTGACATTCTCATTCCACAATGCTGTTCTTTTCCTTTCTTTTAAGTGTTGCTTTATACATTTGCCACTTTTCTTTTCTATTGTGCTATCATTCAGATCCATCTGCCTTTCACTGATAAATCTGTTTATCCCAGATTGGTATATTTGTTTTACTAGTTGTTTGTTTAGTTCTTCCTATTTTGGAGGAAGTATCTATCTTTTCTATCTTTAATCTGTTGGTTTTCCTAGTCAGTAATTCATTTTGGCAATCACTAGATGATGATCTAAATATTTCAGCTCCTCTGTTAACTCTTGCATCTATTGTATTGTACAGATTTGAGCTGCTAACTATTATGTATTCTATGATTGACTTTTCATCTGTCTTTCACTTACTCTTGCATTTTTATGGATATCTTTATGAGGAATATAGGTGTTGGCTATTACACGTTATTCTTTAGACAAAAGTCTATTTAATCCATTTGAGGTGTCGTCCTTCCTTTCCATTATTCCTCCTGATGCATTGTTGCCTACAGTAGTGTTCAAATCTCCTAACACCATTATTTGCTGTTTAGGTTTGAGATTTTCTGCAGCTATTTGTAAATTATTTTCGAAGATAACTGTTTCTTCCTTGATGGCGTCTTCATTTGGTCCATAAGCTATTAATAATTTAATTTCTCTTCCTTTGGGTTTACTGTTTACCTCTAGTAGCTGTGGGCTTATAAATTACCAACTTTCTAGTAGCTTTTCTTGCCTTTTATGCATTAGGAGGTTTTTTGTATACATTGCTGGCTAAAGTATGATTAAGTCCTATATTTTTCTATTCCTTGTCCTTTTTTCTTTTATTTCTGTGATAGCCAAAATGTCTACTTTGTTAGTTTTCGATTCCTTCAGCTAATTCTAGCTCTTTTCCATGTATTACCCTACATTCCATGTTCAAAAAATCAGTCCTAATTCTAGGATCTATTTTCAAAGTTCAATCCAGTGACCTTGTTTGTTATTATCTGTCAGGGTTAACTCCCTTAACCTCTGGTCAGATGAGACTCTCCCTGTAAGGCAGTGGGTCGTGATTTTTGTGTTGGGGTTGCTGTCTACCTTGATCAGTCGTGACTCCGCTTGCAAGGCAGCAGGAGACCTCATTGAGGGCGGGACAGCCTAATTCCCGTACAGATGCAAGCACCTGGCCACTGACCGACAAGCACACTTTTTTCGTTATTGCTATCATACAGTGAGACCCATTCACTTCTCCCCACAATTTATTCCTCTGCACTAAAAATCAAAACGACAACAGAACTCATTCCATATCATTAGCATAAGCTTTTTCTTTCTTTCTGTGCAACCAGGGCAGTTTGGGGAAGCGAATAATTGATCTTATTTCTGTTCAGTGGCTGCTTTTCATTATTATTTTCTTATTGTACGGTGGATGTGGTAAATTCTTTTGAAACAAACTCTAAAATATCTCTTTTGGATTTTCAGTACGGCAGCCCGACAGAGCGAGAAAATTTTCAGTTAATCAAAACATCAGACCACAGCCTTTCAGTACTGCAAGGCGGACTCTGGACCAAATAAGAAGTCCCCAGGCCACAGCAGTACGGCAAATAACCCCAAATCTCCTGTCCAAAATGCACTTCATCCTCAAGGTATTCCGGAAATTCACATTGCAGACAGCCACCATAGGAAGCGGCCAAAATAGAACAAAACATTGCTGTAAGTGGTCATAACAACGTGGGCCACCACCAGACGCCGGGAGTTTCCAGCATCCTCTTCAGCCGTATGACAACACTCCTGTCTTCCCAGGCTCGAACAACATAAAGATGGAACTTGGCCCCGATGGAGATTCTCGTCACCAACAGTCATCATCCCTCTGCCGCCTTTCAGTCAAATACGTCGGCAGGGGCGTCCATTCAGCCCAGGTTCAGCTCAAGCCATTGGTCAGGGACCCCAGCAGGGACACTACTGACCGTAAGTTCAACCAGGATGGTAGGTTTTATCAGGGCTGGCCAGATGGGAGCTTGGATCAGTCTCGTATCAAGTTGAAACGTAAGTGAGATCAAGAAAATTCTCTCCATGGCGATTTTCGTGTTTTTGCGTTGATTTGCCCAGCAGGGTTTTAGGTTTGATATGGTTTTCAATTCTTGTTTTCCTTTTTGTTTCATGATACCGGCATTTGTTGTTCTTTTCTTACCATTCGTCCCTTTGTTTCGTTTGATTTAAGGGTTTTGAAGAGAGAGCAAAGTATGAAATTTCCTTGAAGAATTTCAAATTAATGTTATCTTTAATTTTTGTTATTTTGGGTCTTCGTTGTTTTGGGGCTCTTATTTTTCATAAGATTCTTGAGCTTTAATGTCAGAGCGCATGCTTTTGAATTTAACCACGGACTGATAATCTAATAATTTTTGATTTTACAGTTATGTATTTTATTTGGTTTTACGTTTTCAGTGCTATTGTGGAGTTTAAATGTATGTTGGCAGTGTGCTCCACTGAAGTACTATGGTAAAATAAGTGCAAAGTGTGAATATCAGATGATGTATGTTTATCAGCGTGATCTAGTTGTTCTTGGAATATGTGTAAGCTCATCTAATGGGATAAACAGAAAATGTATTTTTTCTTGGCTCTATGTTCTTCCAACGATATTTATTTATTGTTGGTTTTTGTGTTTTCATTTGTTTATGTGTGTAATTATAAGTTACAAACAGGCTGCCTACTATTGTCCTTTCTCAATTTCTTGTATGTAGATCTGTTGGTGTGGGTCCCATTATAATCTAAGACTGGTTCGACTGAGGATTTGAAGTTTTTTTCTCTTTTTTTCTCTTTTATCGTGTCTTGGACAGCTGTAAAACCTTCTGTACTTTACTCTATTTTGGTTTTTCCTATTGTAATTAAATTTATTAACTATATTTTTTAGTCCTCGGCATTTAGCATGTAATAATATACTACCACTTCTTTTCCTTTTGCATACTTTTAGTACCTGGCAAATGTCTTGAAGGAACTCGACCTTCTCCTGCTCTTGTAGTGTATTCAGTAAGGACTGTTTTTAATATTTTAGTATCGCTTCTGTTATTTATCTTTATATAGTGTACTGTCATCGGCAAAACACTCAGCATCAGTCAATATCAATGATATATGCATATAAGAATAGAGGACCTAAGAAAGTTCTTTATGGAACATCTGAAAGTACTGGTTTGAGATAAGTTTCAGCACTCCAACGATTACCTTATGTGTTAGGTTTCAAAAGAAATAATTTAATCCATTCAAGAAGAGAGCTTTTCATCTATTGTTATGTGCTTTGTCGAAGGCTATTGAGAAATCCAAGATCTGAGCATTTCACTTGTTTAGCTTTTTTGATTCAGGAATTATTAAAATCATTTATTGTTGTTATAAGTCGACTTTCACAGCTTCGTTTTTGTCTAAATCTGTATGGGACATCGGTAAGAATGCCATGTCCATCTAGGTGATCCATTATATGACTTAATTATGTGTTCTCTACTAATTTACAAGTTTGGAGAAATAGGACTAATTTTCTTCTTTCTATGTGTCTACTTTTAAAATAATGGGACTGTTTGCACTTTTCCAGTCAGTAAGTCTCAACCTTGGTTAAGAGATGCCAGGAGCAATAACATATAGATATTAACTATTTCATAACATTATGTGTTTGTCCCAAAAGAAATGATTTAATCCATTCAAGAAGAGAACTTTGCATCCATTGTCATGTACTTTGTCGAAAGCTATTGAGAAATCCAAAACTAAGACAGTATTTTTTCCAGATATTTCATTTGCATCAGTTGCTTTGTGTTCGTTGATGTTATGCAGTAATTTAATCACACCTGTTTTTGCGGTTTTTATAGGATTCATTTCATTCGGGATATTTTTCATTTGGAGAATGTTGATAATAATATTTGTAGTGGGTTAGAAAATAACTGAAGAAAATTGTTTATCTATGAGTCAAGCTTTGCCTTGGGGTTAAGTTTTTTAGGAGCAGTGCACTTTCTTAGGTTTGAAATATAAACATTCTCTTGTCTTTTTTACCTGTGATGTATATGTCCAGTTTTTTATTTTATTTTTTCCATCTTCATTCATCATGTTTTTATACGATCTGCATGAGCTGTTTTGCATGCTTGTTGAACTTTCCTTTTATTTCTTTGTATTTGTTTGTTCTCATTTGGTTAAAACCAGGTTTTCTTTCTATGAGTTAGAGGTTTTAGTTTCAACTCTGAACCAAGCAGTGGGAAATCTCCTGAGGTATCTTTTGTTGGCAGAATGTGATAGTGATTAGAAGTTACTCTTTGGTGTTCTTCCACATTCATTTATGTCAGAGTTTAATTTATGTTTTTGTAAAAAATAATTTTGGGAAGCAAGGATTTTCATTTTTTAACTTATGTTGATCACGTTTATTCTACAATTGTATTTTACATTGTTTTTGCCCCTTTTTTTCTGGGTTAAAATGTGATGTCACAACAACAGCTGCTTCATGGTGTCTATACATGGGATGATGTTGATTTGCCAAATGAGCCCTGAGTTTGCGAATAACAGAGCGAGTATTTTATCTCTCCTCTGGTAGCAGAGTTGACTATTTGGCTCCACTCTAGTTCAAGCATTTGCTGCATTGTGTCAAGGAATTCAAGGCTGATGGCCCATTGATTTTCTCAACTTTACCTCTTTTTTTTCCTCTCTCTCTTGTGTATACTTAATATTTGTTGTTTCCTTTGTTGCTCTTTTTTGTTTGTTTTTTGTTTGTTTTATTTGTTCTTTTTTATTTTTTTTAACACTTGTTACACTTGAAAACTCAATAATAGAAGGCAAAATTGAGATCTTGCAATTTTTGCAGAGATGTTGGAGACATTATTTTAAAACATTTTTTGTTGAAGAATCCTATTTAACATGTGATAGGAGACATGGACAAAGTTGAGTGTCTCAATGATTAAAACCATCTACAATTTTTTTATTGCTTTTCTTTGTCAAAGTTGGTCTCACTTTGCAATCAAATATCTTTTTAAACCTACAAAGCTCTTCATATACAGATAATTGCTAACCCTTTTATCATTATTTTTTATTAGGGAAGCTGGTTTGAGGAGATATTGTGCAGTTAGGAGTCATTTAAACATTTATCCGTCTCCTTTTCAAGTTTTTTTTAATGAGGAGTTATAGGTCATGCTCATCTTTTATTAATTTAATATCAATTTATCATTTTTTGCGACACAATTATTCAGTTTTTTTTTTCTTTTTCTTGACAGTCAATAACACTCCACTGAAAGACAACAATGGTGAATTTCCGTCGTGGAAGAAACCAAAGCGTCACCAGTGCTTTTGTGGAGCTCTTTTCACAAGGGCAGACAATCTGAAACGACACATCAGAAAATGTCATGAAGAAAAGCTTGAAAACTTGCTAATGCAGCAGTTTCCAACAGTGTCGGTGAAACTGAACAAACACCTAATACAAACCAGTTTGAGGAATTCCAGCAACTCTACCCAGCTTCTGGCACTGATCTTCAGCAGACACCTGGAAACCAGGAGATGCAGCAGCAGCAGCAGCAGCAACAACAGCAACAACAACAGCAACAACACAACAACAACAGCAACCACAGCAGCAGCAACAACAACAACAACAACTCCAACATCAAGAGCAAGATCCTCTTCAGCAGCCAGATGAACACAATCTCAATGATGTGGACATGAGCATCAATAAACCAGGTGCTGCAGCAGGAGTCAAATGGTCGTGTTTTTGTGGAGAAAGTTTCGAAGATCACCGGCAGTTGGTAGAGCACACAAGAATACATGAAGCTAGTGCATAGGCGTGTATGCTGGCTTTGCTTTCATGCGGAAAGTAAAAGGTAGGGGAATAGGGGTTGACTGTTTATTTGGGGCCATGCTTTACAAACATGTTTTGTCTTCATTACTTAAAGGAATGTAAGATAAAGAGCGCAACGCATCAAGATTCTTCTGTATAATAATTACATGCTTTACTTCATATTTTCTTTTTCTGCCATTTATGAAATGGTATCAGATGCTGAGTTTTATTTTTAACCAGTTGGCTGCAGATTGAAAGAAAGTGTTTATTTTGTCACCCCATATTGTACAGTTTTCATGTTCTTAACTTCTCTGAAGTAATATTGAATTGAAGAGTTGTTCTATTTTTATCATTGGGTTCTGCGGGGTTTTTAAAAGTTTTTTTTTTTTTTTTATAAAACAAGCACTACCTGTCTCAGCCAGATACTGGAGTCAATTAAGATTTTGCACATGAAATGAATGTAGTATTAATTCCCACACTGTAACAAATGCAATTTTTTATTTTGTTTTTGAAAAAGAGGTTTGCTTTAAGTAATGACAAGTGAAGGTGGCCTGTTTTGTACTTAATGCAATATCTATGGGTTCCCATGGTAAGCTTGTCTTTGTAAGAGAATTTTAAAATACTATTTGTGAGACAAGAGGTTCAGTTCTTTTTGACAATTAAAATTTTTTCCAACTGATAAAGGGAAAAAAACAACAAATAAAAAGAACCCTCTTCTCAGAATCCCAGAACGTGTTGTTAGTATGTTCATCTCTATAAATCTGCTTTAAAGGGAATTTACAGATATCATATCAGATTTTCCGGGATTCACGGCCCTGCCCTTCTTACCACTTTATAAACATTATTGAATTATTGTAACAATTTCAAGCTGAAAGCAAATTTTTATGCAGTTGAATGTGGTAGGGTCATTAATGTGTCAGGTTTGAATTTGTAATTTTAACTTCTCTCTGAGAAAAAAATTGAGGCGTGTCTAGATTGGGGTACAGACAGGGGGGTGGGGGGGGGGGGGTGGATTTGCGAGTTTGGGACCAAAATATAGATTTTTCTGTTCTTTTTCATTTTCAGGTAGAATAATCGTTTATCTACAAGTTAATGGCAGAAGAATGTCCATATGACATGTTTTTTTTCTCTCAAAATATTTTGTAGATAAAAATAGTCAAAGTTTTTACGTCAATTACCCTGACAGTGACTGCGAAAATGGCACTGAAAACCTGTATAATGTGAGACTGTATGGCCAAATCTGGCAACATGGTATTCACCTGGCTGTCAACAAAGACGCTCCCGGATTTGGCCGAGCGCTGAGTACGTAACCAGAGCAAGGCAAGCGTTGCCAGTCAGTGTGTTTGTAAACACGCGCACAAGTATAGGAATACAGGAATGAAACTAAACGACTGGTCACTCTTGACGTCTGTTTTGACTACAGTATACATCTAAACCTAGATTTACAATCCAAAATATATAAAATTCCACATGTCACTCTTTAGATGTTGAATGGAAAAAACTATCTGCACAGGTTTTGAGTGATTTTATTCATAACTAAGTGAGGAGATAGATTTTGAGAATTAAATCCAAGATGGCGTCTGTTCCATGGCAACCAAGGACCAAACAAATGTTTCAGTAATATAGGATGACTATATTTTGACAGTTACCCATACGTATATAATATATTCTAAAAAGGAAAAACCTAGGATCAAAGAGCAAAAACATATCATTTCAAAGGCCTTAAGGATTTCCTCATTACCAACTCCTATGATCAGATTTATTGCATTGTTAATTTGACCTGAAAATATTGCAGGCTATAGCCAATACAGATTTTGTTTGCAAGGGTGATATAACGTTTTTACTACTTGAGGTGTTAACATTTATGAAAGTGTAGCTGTTTCACTGAGTAAATTTCCTTCAGTAAATTTTGACATATTTGTTTAGAAAAATACCGCATAAAAAATGTTTAGTACCTTTCTACCCTCATGGTCATCAGAAAATTTATAAAGTGAGTAAGGGAGCTTCTTTAATTTTCAAAAGAGCAAATTTTTGAGACTGCCATCGATTTTAATTTTGTTCATCATTTCAATACATAGCAATGTCCTTTCACATAGACCAAGGAATGTTGAGTTGACAGACATACAAAAAAATATTGGTCTCTTAGATTTATACACGATGATGGACACTGGTAAATGTTTATGAACAAGGCAGCTTAAACTTATTGCAAGGTCATACTTTTTTTGAATGTAAGTGTCAGTTTGAAAAACATTTTTAGATATATCCCACTGCACCCTTCAGCTTAATGCCTAAAACATTTCAAACATAGAAAGGCTGACTGTTATGGGTAAGTTTATTTTTATGTCATCATTGTGTGTTTTTCAAGTTTGAATTTTAAAAATAATAATTTTTGTTGTTGTTTTATATTGGTCTTGCATGTAGGCTGGGACAGGTCTTGAGGTGTTTTTATGCCTAAAATAATCATGTATGCACCAGAGTTCTTATTACTCAAATTTGATTTATACAAGCTTTCATTGGGAGAATAAATTATAATAGATTTTAGTGTTTAGCCTGTGAAGTGGAGAGATTCAGTGTGGAAGTGCGATAAGTGATAGCTGTGTCTAGTTTGAAATGCATGAGTTTTTCATGGTCAGATTTTTCACCTCATAATTGAAAGATCAGGAATAAGTCAGACTTGGTGTCTAGGGTAAAAAATGAAGAAAATGGGGCTGTGACAGAAACACATGTTGAAACAAGCATGTCACATCCCGGTTGATACCGTGACGATTGATAGATCGGGTCAGTATTCGATATGGAGGTTACGCAGTGGGGTGAACCGTACTATTTCCAACTTTGCAATTGTACAACCTGTTCACTGTTCAAAGTGGCGGGCTAGCTGAATGAAAATGATGCTCACGAAGACGGGGAAACAATCAAAGTTTTATATTAATTCAACATCACTTTTGGCAGAACATTTTCTCAAACAATACGATATTTGGGGATGGTTTGGGGGGGGGTGGATTGGCGAGTTTGGGACCAAAATGTCGATTTTCTGTTCTTTATATATTCGGGTAAAAGGGATCATTTATCTACAGGTTTATGACAGAAAGATATCATATGACGTGAAAAAAAATTTGTTACACAATATTTTGTAGGTAAGAACAGTCAAAACATTGACTGAGAAGATGGCACTGAAAACCTGTATAACTGGCCAGCTGTCACCTCACAACGCCAAATTGGGGTACATGGCCTATCGGCACACCCCCTCGCTGATTTTGCCTACCAAACCTAGGTTTACAATCCCTTTTACATTAGTAACAATGTCAGAGACTGTTAAAAAAGTGTGGGGCTGCTACAAGAAGGGCAACTCGTCTGAAGTGTCTTTTTGTGTTATTTTCTTTTGATTTCATTGTTCGCATTTTTCTCGAAATGCAATTTTTCCCCACTAAATTTATATCTCCTCCTTCATTTACCTACCGATTTGTATAATATTTGGCACACAGGTTCCTCTTATCAATGGTAATAGAATGACATTGTGCTTTTTTTGGTATCTTGTAAACTTTTTTAGAATATTTTTTTGTAAATAAAAATGCCATTTTTGCATATAAACGCTATACCTTATTTTAAAAAATTCATTAAAAAATACATTTAAAATATCTAAAAAAACAAAACCTGACGTCATTCTTTAGATATTGAATGGAAAAAACGATCTGCACAAGTTTTGAGTGATTTTATTCAAAACTAAATGAGGACTATAAATTTTTGAAAATTGGGCCGTTTCCTGGACAACCAAAGGACGCTACAAACTTTTCAATGATATAGGATGACTATATTTTGATATACTAAAAGTAAAAACCTGACTCAAAAACAAAGAAAATCACTTCAGGTGGGAAAGTTTATTCAGCTGGTATTTTTGCTGGATATCTTGAATATCTTTCTAAGTTCTTTACATTTATTTCAAATTAGGGGGTTTTTTTTCTCAGACTCTAAATTCTGAAATTCAATACAACACATGTAATAGGCTCAGTTTGGGTTAAACATTTTTTATTCTCATACCTTCCACAATGGCGGGTGCTACTGGTAGAGTCCCTATTTCTACCCTTTCCTTCTTTCATTTATCCTTCATCTTGCTCCTTTCTCTTAATACACCTGAGATCACTGCAATGGTGGACATGGTAAATTTCAATGAAACAAACAGAAATTTCTTCCCACATCCATGATTTGCTGGGTTTCTTTGTTAAGAATTCTTTTTAGTCTTCCTATAATTGTCACATTGTCTCAAGATATACATCTTGAAATTTTGTGATATTTTGAAAGCTCAACTATTAATGAATGATTATTTTGACGACACGATAGAATTTTTTTATGTCACAGCCAAGGACTACTCACAGTAGTCCTTGGTCACAGCATACAATTTCAGAGAGCTATGATCATAAAATGATGAAGAAAATATGTCAGAAATTCTCGAAAGTCAAGATAATTTCATTGAAACTGCAGTTATAGTTACAAATAGCAATGAATACTTGTCGCAGACTTCACAAAGTACAGTATGACCTAGATGACTTGAAATTGTTGGCACTTGACACATGGAGGAATGAAAATGAGAGTGCCAATAGTCTAGACAACCTGCCCTCCCCTTGTTGTCATCTATTCGCTGTCATCAATTTGTAGGTGCAGTGCCACAATGTGCCACATGTACATACGCAAGCCCACTCTCAGGCCATGCGTTATGATGATGTCTGATGTAGTCGTTTTTGTTTCGAGACCAGGGCCTTTTATTTTTAACCAAATAATAAAAAAAAATTAAAAAGTGATTTGCCTCTTCCCAGAGTGTTATTAGCATTAGGAGTGCAGTAGCATTAGCTCGGTGAGGAAGAAGATCTCACTTAATCAGAGTTGGCTATCTTTTTATTTGATATCGCTGAGGTATTTTATTGACTCGAAAGGGAAAATAGAGATTTCGATTGATCACGTTCTTCCTGAGTTCTTGTTATTTCTGAGCTCACTACTTTCAAGTTCCATTGTATCACAATACACAGCATATTAGAACGCTTTCTTTATTGACACAATCCCTAGCCCAGCCCTGTGTAGTGTGTAGATTATACCAACCGTGTTCTACATGGCAACGATGTAGTATGAGTTGTACTGTTTGGACAAATTGGACAAAACACTCCACAAAATCTGCAGTAATTTGTGAACTATTGTTTTTTATTTGCTTATTAATCAAATTGATTATTGGGGTGTACCTTTCTCATGGGTATAAAAATTATCAAAGCCCCATAGGAACAAAGACGAGACAAATACAAGGAATAGACAGAAATAAATTCTGGCCACCATGGGGATTAACCGTGAGTTCTGCGTCGACACCCATCGCTTCGCCATGAAAAGAAAGCGTGCTACCAACCAAGCTAACTACTGTAGGCGATGGATGTTGACGCAGAGGTTTGCGTGTTCAATCCCCATGGTGACCAAGATTTTCTTTCTGTCTGTTTTTTTTGTCTATTCCTTGTATTTATCTGGTCTTTGATATTATTCAATGTTATTCCTACACTTTTGACATGCCCTTGCCTCATTGTTTGTCTTTGGGGTCACTGATGCAGAGTTTTCAGCCTATCTGTCTACCACATCATATTTTCTTAGTCTCCTTTCTCACCCAACCGCCCCATGTCACTTTCAAATAGGTGAAGATATTTAACTGAGCGCGTCCGTTGTATTATTGATATCTCTTTGTCACAATTTTACAGTAATATATTCTCACAATGCAGGAGCAGAGGGGATTAAAGTTACATGTCCCCACCATTTGTTTTTAGTTCAACGTTTGGGTAGGAGGAATGTTTTCTTGTTTTTCCTTGTGTTTATTTGTGTGTGTGTTTGTTTCATTGCTTTGGTGCTTTTTGAAAGATTTTAAGGAGGGGGGGGGGAATAATAAGCTCCTACTCCTTTAGAGTTTTTTGGGCATACTTAACAGTATAGTGTATTGATATTCAGAAGAAGATTAATGTGAAATGAAGATGTGTGGTGTATATTTTTTTATAACAACAAAGCAATTAAAGTACTCAATTTTTCATGCAGTAAAATGGTTCAATTGTAAATGTTTTCTTTAAACAATGTAATGCCTTTATTACCTGAGCTGGCTTTTTCTCAATTTCATCATCATAGTGTAGATTCCTTGCATCATCCGCAGTTGTACAGACTTTTGTATGTAATCCACTTGTTTACCAGCAACTACAGTTTGGTAGCTTGCTATTATACACAAACTAACATGTACTGTACTTCTTTTTTTATTATCATGATGTCCTTTTATTTTACGTCAAACTTGAATGTGCAGTAGAACTACTAAAATGCATGCATAGTAAACGTTATATGAATTGTAATAATCAGATGATGTTTTTTTCTGTCGATAAGGAGTTGTTTTTATTTTATTACATTTTTTCCCCCAGTATGATTGACAGTCAAAATGCTTCTTAAAGAATGCTTTTGTTGTCTGTAGAGATCTTGGTTTGTCTGTTTATCAATTTTTCATGTTTTATAGAAATAATAGAATGAAAGTGACTTGGTATTTCTCAATGTGTCTAAATTTGTTTTTCTGCGTGTTTGTCTGCCTTTTGTGTCCCCCCCCCCCCTCCCAGTTTTTTTACCTTAGATCTCATCTCCACATTTCTTTGTGAAACGCCTAACGTATGATAATTTTTGATACTCGTTCTTCCTTATTACTATGAAATTTAACTTCTTGCAATAGCAATGATTTTGCAGGATTTAGTTGTTCACAGTTTGTCCACTATGAAGTGGCTTTGAGGACGAAATGATGGTTGCCTTGATTCTTTATTTAAAATGATGTAACCTGCCAGAGTTTTAACCTGAGACACATGAGCATACACTATGAAAATCTGATTTAAGAAACAACTCATTGAGTTTCCAGGAGAAGTTATTATCTCTCTGAATAGTGTTGTCATTTCTCTTTTCTGTTGGTTTTTTTTTGAAAACGAAGAAAACGTTTTGGGTTTTAAGAGTTAAGATTTTAAAAGAATTCATATGTATCCAAGTTTGGCTTCAGAATAAGAGACTTGCTTCTAATGGAATGTGCGTGATGCCAATTTAACATTCATAAAGGAAGTTTTTAATGTACGGTATTGCAATCACGTGACTTATATAACATGCCTTTAGTATGTTAAAAGTGCCATATAGGATTGATGCAGCGCTAACCAATCACCAATAATCCCCATGCTCAGGTGTGTGATTTTAAACAGGATTATTGTGGAAATTTGCTGTTCACATTTAATCTGTCAACTTGATAACAGTAAAGTAAGTTCCATATTCAGGCTTGAGCGTAGGGTAATCAGGAGTAGAGCCTCATTTTTCTTAGCATACAGTATAGTGTGGTAGTTTGCCATTGCTTTCCACGCGCCCTTTACTTTCGCCGAGCTTAAATAAACCTAGCTACCCATTTTGTTGCTGGGTCGACCAGAGGGCCAGAAAAATTTGCCAGGAGTGGGAATTGAACTCTGGCCTTCTGTATGGTAGACAGATGCTCTGCCGACTGAGCCACTGGCGCCTCTTGATGACAGTAGTTATTACCAAAATGTAATATTCAGGAAACAAATATTGCATTGTGGCGAAGTTGTACTTTTACAAATTTGTAGGGGCTGAATTAATAAGACGCAAATGTGTTCCCCAAATCCTGTATGGTCACTTATGCTTGCATATTGCGTAGAGCATGGATGTAATGATATAAATCTGTTGACATGACACCAGGAGATATGCGTTTTTTGGAGCATGGGTGTAATATGACACCATGGGATATGTGTAGAGCATGGATGTAAGGATGCGAATCTGTTGACATGACACCAGGGGATATGCGTGGAACATGGATGTAATGATGCAAACCTGTTGACATGACACCAGGAGATATGCATGGAGCATGGATGTAATGATGCAAGTCTGTTGACATGACACCAGGAGATATGCATGGAGAATGGATGTAATGATGCAAGTCTGTTGACATGACACCAGGGGATATGCATGGGGCATAGATGTAATGATATGTTGACATGACACCAGGGGATATGCGTGGAGCATGGATGTAATGATGCAAGTCTGTTGACATGACACCAGGGGATATGCATGGAGCATGGATGTAATGAATACGCTTCATCCGAAAGTCATGGGGATGTGAGATTTCTTTTCAGATTAAGAGAAAGAAAAGATTTCAATGAGACTCGAACTTCGACAGACTCATCCATTATACCATGTGAGCTTATACTGATACTTATCTGGCAATAAATAGGTTTAAATTCAATAGCATACAGGTTGTGAAAGCAAAAATCCATTGGGTGTAACATTTCTTTTCCCAGCACAGTTGAGAGTAATGACTTGGAAAGAAAATTAGTTACCAGCTTCATGGATGAAGGTGAACGATAATGTTGCAACATTTTTCCATAAAACAGTTGGCAAAGTTCATCCTGTTGATTTTTATAGTTTCACTGTTTCGCCCTGCTGGGGCATCTCGAAGCTGTCTGGTCACAATCAGACAATCCTTCAGAATATTAGCTACGGTTGACTTTGAAATTTGTGGAGCTTTGGGTAGAATCATCCTCAGTTGGCTGTTGGTGTTAATAAAGTGTAGCATTTGAGTTGGGCAATGTCAATAATTGTTTCTTCCACTTCCATTCTGTCCGTCACTTTTGTCTACCACCCTCTCTGTTTACAGGACCACTCAACAAAGCTCTTTTAATAATCGAACAAGCTGTCCGCTTTATTCCAAGTTGCTCATCTAGGAGAACATTAATCCTCACCTTTTTTAAACGCCACTGAAGCCTGACCGCATACTCTTTACCTATTTTTTTTGTAGCTTTGCCTTGGCGTTGCATGTTTTCAAAATTTCTTTTTAAACAATGGCAGTTCAAACATAGCTGAAACTCAAAATGAATTGTAGGTTTGAGTCAAGGTCGATCAGTTGGTTGTCAGACCAGCAGAGCTGACATTTATTGTTTATACTACTGGATCATTATGCAAATATCAAATAATAATTCAAAAATGGGGGGAAATTCTTTCAATATATTCCAGGATTAAATGATATATATTGCAAAGTTTTGATGATGTTAAATTTAGATTGGAAATGTTGAATTTGATTTGGAAAATGCATGAATGTTTGAGCTGGACAGCGTCAAATTTGAATTGACCTTTAGTGATGTTTACAATGGTGTCGAATTTGGATTGGAAGGTTCAATTTAAACTGGATATCAGTTATCACTGAGTTTGATTTGGAAAATGTTTGCATTTGGTCTGGACAAGGTGTAGTGTATTACATTTACATACACTATGTGGACTGTGCATTCACAAGAACGCCCAGGTGTAGAGTTGTACGGTTGCTTTGCTTTTTCTTTCACTTCTAGTAAGTTGTAGGTTTTTGTATATGCTGGCTTTATCCGAAGAAAAAAATGGGCTGTCTGGGGAATAGAAATTATTTTTTGGGTTACGGGTAAATTTCAGATTAAACTCAAAAGACAAATTTTGGATTATGGGGGAACAATTTATTAAGCAAATTTCGGGATGTAGCAAATCTTTTGAAGTAAGGTTTTTTTTGGACTGCTGACATGACATTAGGGGAGGGGACTCGATAGTCCAAAGGCAAGGTGTCGGCCTCTCAATCAAAAGGTAGTGGCTTTGAGCACCGCTGATAGTTGACAAATATTCTCAAGTTTTTCAAGAAAAATCTACCCCCTGGTCCAGGTAGGTGGATCGACACCTAGTCCCATCGGAGACGGATGATAAAAAGTAGGTATGGTGTGCAGATCACAACACTGCACGTTAGAGATCTAAAAATCCTACCAAAATCCCTGAGCACTGGGGGATACGTTTGTCATATATGTTCTAATGCCTGTCTGCTGGCATGGTGCAAAGGGGATATGTTTTGAGATCAGAATTTCTCCATGTAGCATATGGGTTGGTTTTAATAATTTTACAAGGCTGAAATTTCTTTCGTGGGTAATTCAATTTTTGCAAAACGTTCCCACTGCAGGCAGCCCTTCATGAGACAATGGTCATATTTGTTCTTACAAAACAGTGTCATTGTCTGGACATGTGACTGATAGAAAATCGTCTTTTTACTATTCAAACTGAAGTCACCAAAGAAGGGCCATGGAAATTTCTGATGTAGCAATGACAAAAAACTGAAACTGTCCTTGTAGAAATACAAAATATGAGTGATGCACTATGTGCTATGTTGATGATATTTGATATATTCCTCGACGCTTTTTTTTGTGATTTGGTCTATGACTTATGTACTCTGAAGTCTCCATTCAGCAAGACATTCATCCTTCCATGCATTTAGTATTTGCCTAGAATGTTTTCCCCAAAGTCATGACATTTATCCGTTGCGGTTAGAATCTGGCACAGAGCCCTGTCTTGAGATGAAGGAAAACTTTAGATCTCATTGTAATCATTTTGAATTTAGGTATTCTTTTATGTTTGTCATTTTCATGATCACAAATATTGAAATAACATGATTATCTCTCAAAGTTTTAGGATAAGTTGTGTGGCAGAAAATCAGGGCATTGTGGAAAGAAAATACTCATTGATGCCCGTACTTTTTTAAAGTTTTGATCTTTATTGATTATGACAGCAGTTATTGCTAACTTTTGATCCTTTTTTGTGTGTGCGTGCGTGTGATCCAATCTGAAAGTAAAATGTCATGTTATTTGCATCATTTGCTCTTAATGATATCCTTATTTCGTAGAAACTGAAATTAATGTTTTTACTACTTTTGTGCCTTTAGTTGTGGTTGTTTATTTTCTGTTTTGAATTTAAATGGTGATCACTTTTGATGATAACCACTATGGCAGGCAGCATAAAATTATGAAATTGTCATGTTCTACATTGTTTATAAAAGTTTGTGCACATCTATTCCTTTCATTCAAAAAAAAAAAAGAAGATATTTGTGTATCTCCGATGGAGACTTTTTTCCTGAATCGGGTCAGAGCATTTACAGCAATTTCCAAATTTCAATAAGTCCACAATCGTTTGGAAATATTTGCTTTTGATACCCATGGAAATATTTTAGGAATATTTCTGTCAGAGCATTTACAGCAATTTCCAAATTTCAATAACTCCACAATCGTTTGGAAATATTTGCTTTTGATACCCATGGAAATATTTTAAGAATATTTTTAGAAATATTCCTAGAATAATTTTGCTTGTGTTTAAATAAGTAAAAATGAAAACACATTTTTGGATCATGTGCTCAGTGATCGAGTGCAGGAAAGCTCTGAAGACAACAAAATAATAATATGATATTTTTATAGCATACCAATTTTTAAATTATATTTAATGGAATTGATTCAGAAATCCGCTTCTCTCTCTCTGTGTCTCTCTCTCTCTCCTTCCTCCCTCCCTCCCTCCCTCCTCTTAGTCTTTGACTCTCTCCCCCGTCCCTTTTCTTCTCTCTCTTTGTCTCGTGTCTTCAATTCTTTCAGCTCTTTCAGCATCAAGCTTCATTCTTTAATTTGTTATAGGATGCAACATAGCATACAGTTTTCATATGCAGCATAATTTGAATATCCAAAGGCAGTACAGATTTTGCCAGTGGTTTGAGTCAGCTGGTTTTCTTGCGTTCTACAGAAGAATTTATTGTGTTTCGAATATTTGAGGGTATCGAATTTAATTCTCAAACTGGAAAAGTTAAAAACACTCTAATTAAGTTAAAGACCTACATTTAAGAGATGTTTTTGCTAATACCAACATATCCTTGCCAATATTAACATATTTATGTGGATGGTTGGAGGGCACTGGTGGTAGTGATAGGTCCTATTTCCTTCATTATCTTCTTTCACTTATCTTTCATCTTGCTGTTTCCTCTTTTCAAACGGAAATTGTGATAACACAACTATAATTTCCTTTCTTAAAGGATCAATAAAGATGATTGAATTGAATTAATTCACCCTGAGATCACTGCAATGGTGAATAGGGTGAATTTCAGTGAAACAAACAAACAGTTATCATATTTAGTCTTATTGTCTCCATTGACATTGTTGATTTCTATTTTTCTCTCTCCGTTTTCTGTTTTGTTATTATTGCTTTACTTTAATGTGCGGTATGAACTGATTTTGATTGTGTTACAATATGTTTGCTGGATTTATTTTCTCGTTTCCCAAATAAGTTCTAAATAGAAATCATAACAATCCACCTCCATGTACGACCTAATTTGTGTATCCATACTGCTTCATGTTACATATTATTTGGTCTCAAACTCAAAACAATTTTGAGTTAAAATAAAGCAAAGACAGGCACAAAGGTTTTCATGTCTCACCGTAACACAAAATACTCAAGTGTTTTAAGTTATAAAATAAAAAACGATAACTGAAAACAACCATTAGATGCCAGCCACTGATTTATATACATGTAGTTCAACAGAAGGAAAAATATCATCTAGAAAGTTTCTTTTTGCAACAAATGTTGTTTTTATCACAAGTAAACTAAATTTTTTACGGTACCCAAAGATGGAAACCCCTGCTGAACCATGAAAATATAAAAACAAACAGTGAGTTGAGTGAGGCAAGGGGCATGTCGAAAGTGAGCGGTAATGACTTTTCTCGTCTTTATTCCTATGGGGCTTTAGTATTTAAAGTCATTTAACCCTCACCATGAAGAAAAAGTCATTGAATGAAGCTATTCTCTGAAGCAGCTGTACTTCAGCCGTACATTAGTCAGCAGAGCCAATGCTTCAGCAAATCCGAGCCCTGATTATGGGATTATGTTTTTTTCCACATCTCAGATCAAATGTTGCTAATGTCATTTAGGATCTGTATCTGTGGTACCCCAAAGTGTCTCAGACTTGAACAAATTAGGGGGCGCTGAGGCTCTTAATTTGTGTCTTTTTCATGTCTATATTTTGATAAAGCGATCTTGAACTGTTCATTTATCAGAGGCATAACGACCGAGCTAGGCAAAGGATTCCAGTCAGTGATTGTTCATGGTATGAATGAGTACTTATAGATGCTAGGGATTGTGTCTTATAGCCATTTGGTTTTGTAGTCTCTGTGGTAGTTTGGTGTAAGTGAAGAGAATGTTTGGAATGGCACCTTTCTCATGAATTATTATGTGGAAGAATATTTTTATTGGTTGTCTTTTCTTCATTTCTCTAGGAGTTTGCTATTGCAAATTGCTAGGTATTGTGTTGTCTGGCTTCTTTTGTGTGTGTGTGGGGGTAGGGGGAGGGGGGTTATATATTAAATATTTAGGGATAGATCTTTTGATTTTTGTCTTTTATTTTTATCTGTAATTATAACAATGGTATCAGTGTAGTACACAGAAAATCTTACTGGACTCATGACAGATTGAAACACTGAATAGGAGTAGGAGCCTACTGAATAATGAAATTGTGAATTTAAAAATGTTATGGTGATGATGCATTTCCTGACCTTTGTTTTATACTTTTCCCTCTATTTTTTGTATTTTCTTATTTTTTGTTACTTGTTTTGCATTGTTTGTGAGTGAACTTTTGGCGGTTGCTACTGATAGGTAGGTCCTACCTCTTTTTTCCCTTTCAATCTTGCTAAATGTCAGTGAGTGAGTGTCCCCGTTTTCTGTGCGGAAGATGAAAAAGAATTGTAAGGATACAAGAGTCTTTTATTTATTTATCATTGATGATCAGTAGTCCAGAGGCAAGGTGTCAGCCTCTCAACTAACGGATAGTGGATTCGAGCCCCGCCAACAGTTGACAAATTTTCTCGAGTTTTCGAGCAAAAAAATCTAACCCCCCTCCCCCCTGGTCCAGACAGGTGGATCAACACCTAGTCCCATCGGAGACAGACGATAAAAGGAGGTCCCGTGTGCAGATCACAACACTGTGCACGCTAAAAATCCCACCAAAAACCCCGAGATCACGGTAGTTGTGGATGTGGGTAAATCAAATCAAATCGAATAGTCAGAAGCAGAAAAAAAGATGAGGCAGGAAATGTAGTAGATTCTGAGTATTAAAAATGACATCAATAGGGAGTGGAATGGAAGGCTTATTTGTTGGTTAACTGAGAGTAAGTAAGTAAAGTTCCTTAAAGGCCGTTAACGGTCCAAGAGTCGTAGGTTTATCCTGGTTTCAATAGCGTGAAGCGGAAAGGTGATAATATTGATAATAATGACCTCCTGGTCAGGACTCGAGCCTGACGCAGGTTTTTACTCTCAAGCGAGTGCTTGCACTCATTTGCACCTGGGTAGAGTGGGGGAAATCCGTGTTACGTGTCTTTCCCCAAGGAATTCAACGTCGGACGTGGCTTTGTTAGGATACGAACTCGGGACGTCATGATCCCTAACTGCTCGGCACTGACTCCACTGGTTAATTGAAAAGGTGACACTAAATGAAAACAACTTTTAAAAAAAATTGTCTTCACTAAAACAGGATGATTGGACAAAATTAAATGAGTCAATGTAAATATTGCTTGTCAGGATTTTTTTTTTAGAAAATGAGAAAAGAACGGAAAATTAATTGAAGATTGTGACTTCTTCCATGACTGAGGTTGCTGAGGCATTTGACTTTCTGTTTTTCTTTTTCTTTTGCTATAGTTTTTTTGTTTTAGCACAAAAATGAATGGCTGTTATTGCTACATTATATACCTCATGTATCATTTACAATGTTTTTAAGAATATTATTACTGTCACTGTCATGCATGAGATGTGTAAAAAGTCTTGTCGTCAGCATTGATGACAGCAAAATAAATTAATATCAATTCGTCCCTTATTGATTTTCTTACCGCACCATTTGATCATAATGATGCTTTTATCAATCATTTGAAATCTCTTACAAGCCAACCATTCATAACCTTGTTTTTTTAATTGTTAAGTTTTCATTCATTGTATTAATAATTTGTTACTTCATTTTCATTGTTAAATGAAATGACTTTTTTATAGAGATGGGAAAGAGGAGAATGATGCAGATCTGATGTGTACATACATTCATCAACAAATATATACACCTACGTACATACACAAAACATAACATACATATGTATATGAAATGTTATATATATATATGTATGTATATATATATATTATATATATATATATATATATATATATATGTATGTATGTATGTATGTATATAATATATGTATTATATAAATGAATAAAGTGTCATGCTCATATCACTACATTAATGACTTTGTTTCCTTTTTCACTGCTTAACAGTTAACTACATGTATTGTGTCATTTACGACTTATTATGTACATGTGTATGTGTATGAAATCGTCTCCAATGCATGGTGTACACATTGAGGAACCAAAAATAACATATGTCTAGGAAACCTACCCTTCATCTAGATTAAATTTTTTGTTTATCTTTAAATACAATAGTTTCAGGCTAAGTGCACACTACCTAAGAGCATGATCACCTCTCTAAGTGCACACCGCCTAAGAGCAAGATCACCCTCTCAAAGTGCACATCGCCTAAGAGCATGGTACTATAGGTACCCTGTAAGTGCACACCGCCTAAGAGGATGGTACTTTGGTACCTTCTAAATGCACAGCGCCTAAGTGCATGGTACTATAAGTACCCTCTAAGTGCACACCGCCTAAGAGCATGGTACTTTTGGTACCCTCTAAGTGCACAGTACCTAAGAGAATGATCTCTTCTAAGTGCACAGAGCCTAAGAGCATGGTACTTTTGGTACCCTCTAAGTGCATAGTGCCTAAGAATATGTTCTCCTCTAAGTGCACAGCGCCTAAGCGCATATTCCCCTTTAGTGCACACCACCTAAGAGCATGGCCTCCTCTTAAGTGCACACCGCCTATTAGCATGGTCTCCTCTAAGTGCACACCACCTAAGAGCATGGTCTCCTCTTAAGTGCACACGGTCTAAGAGCATGGTCTCCTCTAAGTGCACAGCGCCTAAGAGCATGGTACTATAGGTACCCTTTAAGTGCACACCGCCTAGGAGCATGTTACTATTGGTACCCTCTAAGTGCACAGCGCCTAAGAGCATGGTACTATAAGTACCCTTTAAGTGCACACCGCCTAAGAGCATGTTACTATTGGTACCCTCTAAGTGCACACCGCCTAAGAGCATGGTGCTATTGATACCCTCTAAGTGTACAGCGCCTAAGAGCATGGTACTATTGGTACCCTCTAAGTGTACACCGCATAAGAGCATGGTGCTATTGGTACCCTCTAAATGCACACCGCCTAAGAGCATGGTACTATAGGTACCCTTTAAGTGTACACCACCTAAGAGCATGGTACTATTGGTACCCTCTAAGTGCACACCGCCTAAGAGCATGGTACTATTGGTACCCTCTAAGAGTGCACCGCCTAAGAGCTAGGCCTGGGCGAGCCTCGAGAATTACTCGATCGCTCATGATCATGGCTTCCTGATCAAAGATTCGATGCTCAAATAGTGATCAAAGATTCGTGGAGTTGATCACTGATCATAGCATCGAGTAAATTCATATGTCAATACCTTCAACACATTAGTCTCCGACTACATTAATTCCTTATAATCCCAGTTTAAAAGTAATACGAACTGCCACCTATCGATACTTTCATTTAGAAAGTCTGCTCGATGGCTCGTAGCATCGAGCAAATGTGTGTCGATACCTTCAACACACCAATCTTCGACTACATTACATTCATTTCTAATCCCAAACTGAAAGTAAACAGAGCTGCCACTGCTACCAATATCACTATCAAATGTCATCAAATAAACGCCTCCTCGATTCCTTCTGGCTGTGATCAGTGATCAGCCATGTTAAAAAATATCTATGTAATACTGAGCAATACGGACCATTTAATAGGGACTAATTCCTTGTCAGAACCTCTAAGTCGGTGCCTTGACGTTTACCCCACCCGCCCATCCTCATTGACGCTTGTAGCAGTGTTTCTCCGTTGTCGGTCCCAGTCCAGGCCCAATCACAACCTCTCTCTCTGTCTCTGTCTCTGTCTCTCTGTCTGTCTGTCTGTCTGTCTGTCTGTCTGTCTGTCTCTCTCTCTCTCTCTCTCTCTCTCTCTCTCTCTCTCTCTCTCTCTCTCTCTCTCTCTCTCTCTCTCTCCCCCCTAATCGCTGCGTTCGTTTGGAACCATGATCATACCTGTGATCCTTTGACGTGATGTGCGCATAGCTTGGACTTGGACCATGATCAAAGTTCCGAGCGCTCGATGACAGTGATTAATGTTGCCTGGTCGTTCGTTGCTCACGATCAACTGGAAAACGATCAATCCCCACGCATACTAAGACTAAGAGCATGATCCCATCTAAGTGCAGACGGCCTAGTACACACCACATAAGAGCATGGTCTGCTCTAAGTACACATCACCTAAGAGCATGGTCTGCTCTAATACACATCACCTAAGAGCATGGTCTGCTCTAAGTACACACCACATAGAGCATGGTCTGCTCTAAGTACACATCACCTAAGAGCATGGTCTGCTCTAATACACATCACCTAAGGCATGGTCTGCTCTAAGTACACACCACATAAGAGCATGGTCTGCTCTAAGCACACATCACCTAAGAGCATGGTCTGCTCTAAGTACATCACCTAAGAGCATGGTCTGCTCTAAGTGCACACCACATAAGAGCATGGTCTGCTCTAAGCACACATCACCTAAGAGCATGGTCTGCTCTAAGTACACATCACCTAAGAGCTTGGTCACCTCTAAGTGCACACCACATAAGAGCATGGTCACCTCTAAGTGTACACCGCATAAGAGCATGGTCCCATCTAAGTGCACACCGCATAACAGCCCGGTCCCATCTATGTGCACACCACCTAAGAGCATGGTCGCCTCTAAGTTCGTACCACCTAAGAGCGTAGTCCCCTGTAAGTGCACACTGCCTAAGAGCATGGTCACCTCTCTAAGTATGCACCGCCTAAGAACATAGTCCCCTCTAAGTGCACACCGTCTAAGAGCATGGTCACCTCTCTAAGTGCGTATTGCCTTAGAGCATAATCCCCTCTGAGTGCACACCGCCTAAGGGCATGGTCACCTCTCTAAGTGTGCACCGCCTAAGAGCATGGTCACCTCTCTAAGTGTGCACTTTCTAAGAACATAGTCACCTCTCTAAGTGCGCACCGCCAAAAGGGCATGGTCCCATTTAAATGCACACCACCTAAGAGCATGGTCGCCTCTAAGTGCGTACCGCCTAAGAGCATAATCCCCTGTAAGTGCGCACCGCCAAAAAGCATGGTCACCTCTCTAAGTGTGCACCGACTAAGAACATAGTTCCCTCTAAGTCCACACACCGCCTAAGAGCATGGTCATCTCTCTAAGTGTGCACGCTGTCTAAGAGCCTGGTCACCTCTTTAAGTGCAGACCACCTAAGAGCATAGTCACCTCTCTAAGTGCACACCGTCTAAGAGCATAGTCATCTCTCTAAGTGCAGGCCGCCTAAGAGCATAGTCATCTCTCTAAGTGCACACCGCCTAAGAGCATAGTCATCTCTCTAAGTGCACACCGCCTAAGAGCATAGTCACCTTTCTAAATGCGCACCGCCTAAGAGCATGGTCCTCTGTAAGTGCGCACTGCCTAAAAGCATGGTCCTCTCGAAATGCACACAGCCTAAAAGCATGGTCCCCTGAAGTGCACACCGCCTAAGAGCATGGTCCCCTCGAAGTGCACACCGCCTAAGAGCATGCCCCCCCTCGAAGTGCACACTGCCTAAAAGCATGGTCCTCTCGAAATGCACACCCCCAGCATGGTCCCCTGCCTACACCGCCTAAGAGCATGGTCCTCTCAGAAGTGCACACTGCCTAAGAGCATGGTCCCCCTCAAAGTGCACACTGCCTAAGAGCATGGTCCCCTCGAAGTGCACACTGCCTAAGAGCGTGGTCCTCTCGAAGTGCACACCGCCCAAGAGCATGGTCCCCTTGAAGTGCACACTGCCTAAGAGCGTGGTCCTCTCAAAGTGCACACCGCCTAAGAGCATGGTCCCCTTGAAGTGCACACTGCTTAAGAACATGATCCCTCAAAGTGCACACCGCCTAAGAGCATGGTCCCCTTGAAGTGCACACCGCTTAAGAACATGATCCCTCAAAGTGCACACCGCCTAAGAGCATGGTCCCCTCTGGAAGTGCACACCGCCTAAGAGCATGGCCCCCTTGAAGTGCACACTGCCTAAGAGCATGGTTCCCTTGAAGTGCACACCACCTAAGAGCATGGTCCCCCTCTAAATGCACACCGCCTAAGAGCATGGTCCCCCTCTAAATGCACATCGCTTAAGAGCACTGTCACCTCTCTAACTGTGCATCGCCTAAGAGCATGACCCACCTTCTAAGTGCACACCACCTAAGAGCATGATCCTCCCTCTAAGTGCACACCGCTTAAGAGCACAGTCCCCTCTCAAAGTGCACACTGCCTAAGAACACGTTCCTCTAAGTGCACACTACATAAGAGCATGTTCCCCCTTTATTCCCACCGCCTAAAGCATGTCCCCTCTAAGTGCACACTACATAAGAGATGTCCTCTCTAAGTGCACACTACATGAGAGCATGTTCCCTATTTATTCACACTGCCTAAGAGCATGGTCCCCTCTAAGTGCACACTACATAAGAGCATGTCTAAGAGCATGGTCATCTAAGTGCACACTACATGAGAGCATGTTCCCTATTTATTCACACTGCCTAAGAGCATGGTCCCATCTAAGTGCACACTACATAAGAGCATGTCCCCTATTTATTCACACCGCCTAGAGCATGTCCCTCTAAGTGCACATTTCATAAGAGCAGCATGTCCTCTCTAAGTGCACACTACATAAGAGCACTGCGCATGTCCACCTAAGAGCATGTCCCCTCTAAATGCACACCACCTAAAAGCATGGTCTTTGTTCTAAGTGCACACCGCCTAAGAGCATGGTCCGCTCTAAGTGCACACCGCCTAAGAGCATGGTCCCCTTTAAGTGCACACCACCGAGCCGTGAAACATTTCAACTAATTACGACAAAGACAGTTCTAAGGCCACAACCAAGTGAAACACCTTGAGAACGCAAATAATCTCCTTTTTTTTGCTTTATCCCCCAACTCATGCCGTACAATTACATCACTTAGTAGGAAGCCGCTTAAGTGGACTCAGCGGAAAACTACTGTATTAATATTAAGGCTGCGGAGACCCAAAGATACCGCTGTAACTACGCTGTACCTACGTGTTAAACTTTGTTAAACTACTGCCATTGCTGCTACCACCGTCATCACTTCTGCCACTACTAGGTTTTCAAAACCCAAATTCAAAAATGTCTCCTACTGTGTCGTGTTATACACCATTTGAAATAACTTTCTATTGTGCATACATTTACACCAATAATAATATCATATTGATACGACCTTTTTTTTAAAGGAAATTACGGGGATTTGAAAGGAAATTGACGAAAAAGCGTAATTTTTTATACTTTCCAAAAAGTGAAAATATCAGGTTTTGGGACAACCTGGTGGTGTAAATAGTGGTACCAGAAATTTGAAAATTACAGAGGTTACACACAACCTAGTATTGAAGTAGCCTTTTTTTTTCAGAAATGTCAATTTCCTTGTTTGGAAATGGTAAGCACAATCATGAAGGTGTCTGAAAAAACTAAATGAGTGTTTTGTAGCTAGGTGTCAAAATTCAACAATTAGAGACTTTAAACAAATCTTAAAAATGTTATTTGTGGTCGTTTTTTAAAATCATTCTATGGGACTATAATAATGACATAAACAAACAATTGTAAGAAAATTCATGTTTTACACATTTTGGTTCATTACTAAATAATCACAATTTGAAAAAAATCCCAAACATTTCATTTCTGACAAAGTCTTTATTCCACAGTATTTGTATTGACTCATATAACAAGCAAAGGATCGGAAAAGACATAAATTACACTATTTGATTATACATGTAATTAAGTTTCTGTAGTATAAGGCAATTATTCATGAGTTTCAATCTTTTTGACTCAAGATAAAAATGTCACTCAACACTCTGTTTCCATGGCGCTGGGTGGAAAAAAAGTAAAACGACTTTCAAATCTCCATTTCCACATTTATGTAAAACATACAGACCTTTGACACACACACACACACACACACACACACAAAAAGAGTAGCTACTTTACAATAGCATTATTTGATGTAGAATTTAGAACAATAACAGTGATCGAAAATGTCTCGCCTCTTTTGCGAAATATAAGAAGGGGGGGAAATCCTTTTCAGGGCTAATTTTTCTAATGGGCCTAAAGGAATCCCAAACATGCAAGCTGACTATGGTACATACATGGACTATTTTAGATGGAAGTCAAAACAATAAATATCATTTATGTCTAAAGCAAAGCCCAAATCAGTAGATCATAATGTTACGCCCTTTTGGTACACCACAGATTGTCACTTTGTTTTCAATTCAAATCAACTTCACGGACACAATAAGGGGACATATTCTGATTATATGTTTACTGTAAATACCTTAAAGATTGGGGGTTGTCAAATTGAAAGCAGAGAAAATATCAAATGAATTCGCCACTTAAAAAAAAATACTATATATATGTACACTATGTTGGGATAAGATAAATGTAAATTGTTAGGCTTGCATGCAAACATCCAGCGCTTGTTTTTTTTGGTGGTAATAGCTGAGAAAATACAACCAAATCGCGAACATAGATCTACCTGGGCGAACAGACTATAATGACTTTGTTTCATTAAAGTTTCCACGTTCATCATATAAGGTGACTTCATGGTGATTATAGAGGAAATAGCAAGATGGAAGGTAAAGTGAAAGAGGTAAGACCTACCAGCAGGTCTCGCCAATACACCTCTTACTACTACAACTATTACTACCACTACTACTACTACTACTACTACTACTACTACTGCTGCTGCTGCTGCTGCTGCTACTACTGCTACTACTACTGCTGCTGCTGCTGCTACTGCTACTACTACTACTACTACTACTACTACTACTACTACCACTACTACGACACTACTGCCACTACCACTACATCTACAACTACTACTACCACTACATCTACTACTGCCACTACTACATCTACTATTGCCACTACCACTACATCTACTACTGCCACTACCAATACATCTACTAATTGCTACCACTACATCTACTACTACATCTACATCTACTACTGCCACTACCACTACATCTACTACTGACACTACCACTACGTCTACTACTGACACTACCACTACATCTACTACTGACACTACCACTACGTCTACTACTGACACTACCACTACATCTACTACTGCCACTATCACTACATCTACATCTACTACTGTTACCACTACATCTACTACTACATCTACTACTGCCACTACCACTACATCTACTACTGTCATCTACATCTACTACTGCCACTACCACTACATCTACTACCAATTACATCTACTAATTGCTACTACACATTACATCTACTACTGCCACTATCATTACATCTACTACTGCCACTATCACTACATCTCTACTGTCACTATCACTACATCTACTACTGACACTACCACTACATCTACTACTGACACTACCACTACATCTACTACTGACACTATCACTACATCTACTACTGCCACTATCACTACATCTACTACTACCATTACATCTACTACTGCCACTATCACTACATCTACTACTGACACTCTCATTACATCTACTACTGACACTATCACTACATCTACTACTGACACTATTACTACATCTACTACTGACACTACCACTACATCTACTACTGACACTATCATCATCTACTATGACACTACTACATCTACTACTGTCACTATCACTACATCTACTACTGACACTATCACTACATCTACTACTGCCACTATCACTACATCTACTACTGACACTACCACTACATCTATTACTGCCACTACCACTACATCTACTAATTGCTACTACCACTACATACTACTGCCACTATTATTACATCTACTACTGCCACTATCACTACATTACTACTGCCACTACCACTATCACTGCATCTACATCTACTACTGTCACTATCACTACATCGACTATTGCCACTACTCATTACATCTACTACTGCCACTACCACTACATCTACTACTGCCACTACCATTACATCTACTACTGCCACTACCACTACATCTACTACTGCCACACTACATCTACTACTGCCACTACCACTACATCTTCTACTGACACTATCACTACATCTACTACTACCACTACCACTACATTTACTACTGCCACTATCACTACATCTACTACTACCACTATCACTACATCTACTACTGCCACTATCACTACATCTACTCTGTCACTTACATCTACTACTGCCACTACACTCACATCTACTACTACATCTACATCTACTGCCACTATCATCACATCTAGTACTGCCACTATCTATGAAGTCTACTGATGAAATCTATCACAACATCTACTACTGCCACTAAATAATGGTTGTCGTTCGAATATCCGATTGCCACTATCTTACATCTACTACTGCCACTATCATTACATCCAGCAGCTTAAATCTACTACAGCACTATCTTACATCTACTACTGCCACTATACATCACTACAGCATCTAGCATCTACTACTGCAATAGCGACTAGATACTATTAGCGACTTACATCTACTACTGCCACTAGATTACATACTACTGCCACTGTTACATCTACTCTGCCACTATCATTACATCTACTACTGCCACTATCATTACATCGTGAGTCTACTGCCACTACCACTACATCTACTACTGCTACATCTACTACTTACTATCACTACATCTACTACTGTCACTATCATTACATCTACTACTGCCACTACATCTACTACACTACCACTACATCTACTACTGCCACTATCATTACATCTACTACTGCCACTATCATTACATCTACTACTGCCATTCTCATTACATCTACTACTGCCACTACCACTACATCTACTACTGCCACTCTCATTACATCTACTACTGCCACTACCATTACATCTACTACTGCCACTACCACTACATCTACTACTGCCACTACCACTACATCTACTACTGACACTACCATTACATCTATATTACTAACACTACCATTACATCTACTAAGGAACTATCATTACTATCTACTACTACTACTACCACTACATCTACTACTGACACTACCACTACATCTACTACTGACACTACCACTACATCTACTACTGACACTATCACTACATCTACTACTGACACTACCACTACATCTACTACTGTCACTTTCACTACATCTACTACTGTCACTACCATTACATCTACTACTGACACTATCACTAAATCTACTACTGTCACTACCACTACATCTACTACTGCCACTACCACTCCATCTACTACTGACATTACCATTACATCTACCACTGCCACTACCACTACATCTACTATTGTCACTACCACTACATCTACTACTTCACTACCACTACATCTACTACTGTCACTACCACTACATCTACTACTGCCACTACATCTACATCTACTACTGCCACTTTTATTACATCTACTACTGCCCCTATTATTACATCTACTACTTTCACTACTCTCATCTACTACTGACTACTACCACTACATCTACTACTACTACTACCACTACATCTACTACTGTCACTACCACTACATCTACTACTGCCACTACTATCTATCTACTACTGTCACTACTACTAGATCTACTACTGCCCCTATTACTACATTTACTACTGTCATTACCACTACATCTACTACTGCCACTATCACTACATCTACTTGACACTATTATTACATCTACTACTGTCACTACCACTACATCTACTACTGCCACTATCACTACATCTACTACTGCCACTATTATTACATCTACTACTGTCACTACCACTACATCTACTACTGCCACTATCTTACATCTACTACTGCCACTATCATTACATCTACTACTGCCACTATCTTACATCTACTACTGCCACTATTATTACATCTACTACTGCCACTATCTTACATCTACTACTGCCACTATCTTACATCTACTACTGCCACTATCTTACATCTACTACTGCCACTACCTTACATCTACTACTGCCACTATCTTACATCTACATCTATCTTACATCTACTACTGCCACTACATCTACTACTGCCACTATCTTACATCTACTACTGCCACTATCTTACATCTACTACTGCCACTATCATTACATCTACTACTGCCACTATCTTACATCTACTACTGTCACTATCATTACATCTACTACTGCCACTATCTTACATCTACTACTGCCACTATCATTACATCTACTACTGCCACTATCATTACATCTACTACTGCCACTATCATTACATCTACTACTGCCACTATCATTACATCTACTACTGCCACTATCATTACATCTACTACTGCCACTATCTTACATCTACTACTGCCACTATCATTACATCTACTACTGCCACTATCTTACATCTACTACTGCCACATTACATCTACTACTGCCACTATCTTACATCTACTACTGCCACTATCTTACATCTACTACTGCCACTATCTTACATCTACTACTGCCACTATT
>JAXRKP010000004.1:385000-420000 GCA_037039925.1 Doris montereyensis
GTAGTAGTAGTAGTAGCAGCAGCAGCAGTAGCAGTAGTGGTAGTAGTAGTAGTAGTAGCAGCAGTAGTAGTAAGTAGTAGTAGTAGTTGAAGTAGTAGTAGCAGCAGTAGCAGCAGCAGCAGCAGCAGTAGTAGTAGTAGTAGTAGTAGTAGTAGTAGTAGTAGTAGTAGTAGTAAAGGAACAAAGACGAGACAAATACAAGGAATAGACAGAAAATATCCTGGCTACAATGGATCGAACACACGACCTCTACGTCGGCACCCTTCGCCTCGCCACGAAAAGAATGCGTGCTAACAACCGAGCTAACTACGCTCTCTAAAAAGGAGTTTCATTAGCAAAGTCTTTCGCACAAATCCAGTCATGACTAGCACAAGCAGTCATATTCACTGACAACTCGTTCCCCAATGTCCTTGACTACAATTTTTTAGATCTTAACCTAGTATTATTCAAACAACCATTGCATATTGACGAATACATACATTACAATTTGTAGTATGCGTCTGAAGTAATCTAACGTAGATAAAGACAAACAGTGAGGCAAAGGACATGTCGGAAGTGAAGGTAATGACACAAGATAATATGAAAGCCCTATAGGAACAAAGACGAGACAAATACAAAGGAATAGACAGAAAACAAATCCTGGCCACCATGGGAATCGAACACACGACCTCTGCACTGGCATCCATTGCCTCGCCATGAAAAGACAGCGTGCTACCAACCGAATTAAGTACGCTTCCTAAAAAAGGAGTTTCATTAGCAAGGTCTTTATCTATGGTAGTAGTAGTAGTAGTAGTAGTAGTAGTAGCAGCAGCAGCAGTAGCAGCAGCAGCAGCAGTGAGCAGCAGTAGTAGTAGTAGTAGTAGCAGTAGCAGCAGCAGCAGCCTTAGTAGTAGCAGCAGCAGCAGCAGCAGTGCGGTAGCGGTATTGTACTAATAGTAGCAGTAAGCAGCAGTAGTAGTAGTAGCAGTAGTAGTAGTAGTAGTAGTAGTAGTAGTAGTAGTAGTAGTAGTAGTAGCAGTAGCAGTAGTAGTAGTAGTAGCGGTAGTAGTGACAGTTCTTTAAATATCAAAATCCAGTAGTAGCAGTAGTAGTAGCATTAGTAGTAGTCCTAAGCAGTAGCAGTAGCAGCAGCAGCAGTAGCAGCAGTAGTAGCAGTAGCAGCTATAGCAGTAGTAGTAGTAGCAGCAGCAGCATTAGTAGCTAGTGGTTAGTTGTAGCAGTAGTAGTAGTAGCAGTAGCAGTAGTAGTAGTAGCAGCAGCAGCAGCAACAGCAGCAGCAGCAGCAGCAGTAGTAGTAGTAGCAGCAGTAGTAGCAGCAGCAGTAGCAGCAGCAGCAGCAGCAGCAGCAGCAGTAGCAGTAGCAGCAGTAGCAGATAATGGTACAGTTGGTGTCTTTGTGTCATTTCATATTCTTCCCGTCAAAAGTTATCAATAATAGAAATCATGATATAAGAAATAATAAGACAATCTCTGGAGATCGAGTCGTCACAGAAACGCGTCCAGAGCCTCAGCCCTATTCAATAACTGATCCACGACACCTTTATATTCGTAGATGTATAATCCTGCCCTTATTATTAGTTATTATATTATTGCCACATCCATCTGTATGTCTGCGTCTCTCTCTCTCTCTCTCTCTCTCTCTCTCTCTCTCTCTCTCTCTCTCTCTCTCTCTCTCTCTCTCTCTTCTCTCTGCTCTTGAGTCTGATCTCTCTCTAGGTCTGTCTGTCTGTCTGTATGCATCTGTCTGTCTGTCTGTCTGTCTCTGTCTGTCTGACTGACTGTCTGTCTGTCTGTCTGTAAGTCATGTCTGTCTCTCTGTCTCTCTTCTCTCTCTTCTTTCTCTCACTCTCACCCCCCCCCTAATCGCATGATAATGATAGTGATACCCACATACACACATACATTATATCAGAATATACCATCGTTTGATGCTGATGATTTTCAATACATCTTTAAATGTCTAAAGGGGTATCTTATTTTTTGCTATACAGGCTGCTGCCCCATGGTGTACGTCGAAAACTTAGAAAATGGTGGAAGAAATACGTAAAGACTAACACACCTAGTAAGATTCATTGATGTCCAGAGCGACTTTGAAACATTGGACCTCAGGCATTAATGACATTAATATGATATTATACATTATGTACATCAGAAATCCAAAATGTCATATTTCCTTTTCTGAAGAAAAATTGAAAAGGTAACAAAACAAAGGACCAACAAGTAATGATCTTCAAATCTGAAGAAAAGGATTTATAAAACAGTTGTGAGAGACAGAGAGAGAGAGAGAGGGAGTGAGAGAGAGAGAGAGAGAGAGAGAGAGAGAGAGAGAGAGAGAGAGAGAGAGAGAGAGAGAGAGAGAGAGAGAGAGAGAGAGAGAGAGAGAGAGAGAGAGAGAGAGAGAGAGAGAGAGAGAGAGAGAGACAGACAGACAGACAGACAGACAGAGAGAGAGACAGACAGACAGACAGACAGGCAGGCAGGTATGCGGGCAGGCAGAGAGGGACAGACATAACGGCACGCGGGCAGGCGGGCAGAGATACAAACAAGCAAACAGACAAAAATGGAGCAATACAGACAAATAGACAAACTTACTGATAGATATACAGATAAGAAGATAGACAAATAAATAAAGAAAAAGAGACAACGATGGACAGACAAACCGACCGACAAACATGTTGCTGGCAAGTATGTTGACCTTCAGGTCAAAAAGAGACGATAATGAACTGTGAAGATCTAAGGCCAACTTTTATGTGTAGCTTGATTATCACGATTTTGCATAACCTTTATTGATTACGTCACCTAAAGTGCCATCAATTTTGTGTAATGACTAGTGACATAATGTTTATATTTTTCTTTTTATGTATTGTAAAGCATTATTTTGTGCAAGCTGTGGTTAATAACTACCACCCTCAGTCTCATGCCCATTTCATACAGCGAGTTGAGTGCATATTTATCAGTTCGTTTTCGGTTCGTAATAATATATGAAACATAGCGTTTCTTTTTGTTTAAAAGTACGGCTTATAAATGAATTTACATGTAATATGTTTTCAACCTTTCGAATAGTTGAAAACGATGAAAACACTTATACCTGATTTTGAGCAAGTGGGCAGATATTATTCAAGATTTGCATACACGTCTGATTCAGCGTTACATGATCCAATTTTACATCCGTTACAACTTACAGTAGATCTATATATTGGATATTCTGTATTTTGAAGTGTTATCGAATTATGTCTATTGAACTATAATTATTGTGACACATCAATCCTGTACCGGTGAATGCTACACCGTAGTGTTGACATCACCTGGTGATTCTAAAGTGCCATACTTCGTGCAACTCACCTGTTATGTTTTACATTTACATAATCATGTTAATAATGAGAATGAAAGTAAATGAAAAAAATCATTGTAATATCAATGAAAGATGATGATAAGGATAATGCGAGGGAACGATGTTGAACGACATATTATTTAAACTGATTGTGATACATATCATTAGAATATCAATAGGTCATTTGATCTTTAAATAATAATGCGTCTAAAATAATCATGGAGTTTTAAAAATGAATGAATATATAGTATTTAATAATAATAATAATAATAATAATAATAATAATAATAATAATATATGGAATATATAAAAAGCAATTTTAAACCCCTACCTAGATTTGATTTAGTTTTCGGCAAACAAATAGGCATTGGATGTAGACGCACTAAGGCTCCCTGACTATTTAAAAAATAATAGATTATTATCATTAATATTATTATTATTATATTATTATATTATGATCATCATCATCATCATCATCATCATCATCATCATCATCATTATTATTAGTGTTATTATTATTAGTATTATTATTATTATTATTATTATTATTATTGATATTATTATTATTTATTATTATTATTATTATTATTATTATTATTATTATTATTATTATTATTATTATTATTATTATTATTATTATTATTATTATTATTATTATTATTATTATTACTGAACGTGAAAAAGACAGATTGCATGGTAGCTTGTAAACAAGATGAGAACATGTCTTTCAATTTAACAAATAGAAATCAAACTATAAAACAAGTAACACAATTTAAATACTTCGGCGCAATCATAACAAACAACTGCAAAGACACCACCGAAATAAGGCAAAGGATAGCAATAGCAAAACAAACATTGCATAATATTAAGGCTGTTATCTCCAATTTAAAACTGAAAACAGACACGAAAATACAGACAGTGCAGACAATGTCTTTTTCACACTATTATATTCATGCGAAACGTGGATTTTAGATGCACGATGTCGTAAACGTTTAGAAGCATTTGAAATGTGGATATATATAGAAGAATAATAATATTAACAATCCCTGGACAGCAAAAGTAACAAACATGGAAGTTCTAGTGAAAATTGGACATCAAGACAAGGCAAATGAGATTTTTGGTCATGTGGAGACAAAGTGGACTAGAAAAACTAACATTGTGGTACTAGCAACATCTGGATTCCTAGAAGGGACAAAATCTCGTGGCAGACAACGCACCACATACGTAACGGCGTTAAGACAAAACAAGTCCGATATCACCTTCGACTCGGACTTTACAAGAAGCACAGAACACAGAACAACATGGAGAGGGATGGTCGGCAACGTGTTGAATAACGCAAGCCACAAATGATGATGATGATGATGATTATGATTATTATTATTATTATTATTATTATTATTATTATTATTTTTATTATTATTATTATTATTATTATTATTATTATTATTATTATTATTATTATTATTATTATTATTATTATTATTATTATTATTATTATTATCATTATCACATTGTTATTATTATTATTGCTATAATCATTACTACCACTACTACCCATACTAGCGGTATTATTATTAGGCCTATTCTGAAAAGACCTATTGTATACTTTTAGTAATATTTGGCTAAGAGTAAGACTGTTTTCAAAATAAACGATGCTAAATGTTCACCATTGGATGCTGTCTTGATGTTTCTTCTCGTATATGTGTGTGTGTATTTGTGTGTGTGTGTATTTGTGTGTGATGCATTTACGACTGTGTGCGTTTTTTTTTTCGTAATCAAGTGAAATATGAATTTTAATTACAGGGACTGGGATTGTGGTTCAAGAGTATGTACATGCGTGTTTCTGTCTTATAATATTACAATGTGTTTGGAAAAATTAAGAAAATGTATTATAACATTGGATTTTGTTACTATTGGGTTGATGTTTATTCCTTATAAGATTGTTAGCTAACCATCTAGTCGAGCTTTCTTAACGAATTTCAAAAACGAAAATGCGTAAAGCAAACAAACGCACACACACACACACACACACACACACACACACACGCAAGCACTCTCTCTCTCTCTCTCTCTCTCTCTCTCTCTCTCTCTCTCTCTCTCTCTCTCTCTCTCTCTCTCCCTCTCTCTCTCTCACCTCTCTCTCTCTCTCTCTCTCTCTCTCTCTCTCTCTCTCTCTCTCTCTCTCTCTCTCTCTCTCTCTCTCTCTCTCTCTCTCTCTCTCTCTCTCTCTCCCTATTATATCTCTCTTCTCTCTCTCTCTCTCTCTCTCTCTCTCTCTCTCTCTCTCTCTCTCTCTCTCTCTCTCTCTCTCTCTCTCTCTCTCTCTCTCTCCCTAAGGGCAAGACGTCAATAATTATTATTATACATGTACAGTTTCTGTACTATATTTATTAGTAGTCTCTGCCAAATTGCACACTGCCAAAAGGCACGATTCGCCATAATGCACAGTTTTTTCATGTAGCCGAATTTGGCAACGCTAATTACACCCTCAAAATGCAACAACGGCTGGCTTGACTTCGTCACTTTTTTGTAAGTCGGCCGTCAATTCCCTGAAAAATAAACTTGATAACCTATTCTTGCCTCGTCACAGAGACGAAGTCTACCATGCACGTGTGTGTGTGTGTGTGTGTGTGTGTGTATGTGTGTGTGTTATCTAGATCTATGTTCACCATAGTTTGTTTACACATACACACGACAATTATGTAACTAGTCTTAGTTGTTCGGCTCTGGTCACCCTCACCAGTCCCTTCCCTTCCCAACTCGTTCGTCGACTGGTCTCACCAATCGTCTGCCAGACATGGCGCCATTGGCCCTTTCTCTTCGATCACGTTGAGAAAATTTGAGAAACATATTGTGTCACTTTTACTCATGGAGAGCGCCCTCTGTATGACACGGGTGTCAACCATTAAAAATCATTCCGCGTTGCTGAATGTCTTCACCATCCCACCTCTTACTATAGTTTTGAGTGAGAGAAGAATGTAATAGATATAAGAGAAAAGGATATGCCTATTGGATATTGTCCTCAAACCAACGAAGAACAAACAAAACTCAAATAATAACAATACATACAACTAATAATTTAAAAAGGTTTATTTCTTAACTCGAAAGGCAATGTGAATAATGGGTTGTGGCCTTCGACTCCGTGAAAATGTACCTTCGCCGAAATGCACTATTTTTGTTGTCACCGTACACCGTGCATTCTGGCGGAGACTACATGTGTAATCAACGAGATCATGTTACAGCCTACGACCTTGTGAGTGCGCCACATGACTTAAGTTCTTGAGTACTCGGTAAAACGCAGAAGCTACCGGGCACAAATAGTGCACAATATACATTTAAACCCATTTTATAACAAAAGGTTAATACTTTTAGTTTTTTTTTATCTAATTCTTATTCAAAATCTACAATCAAATCCAACGAGTATTTTGCAAACAAAGGAACATGAGCAGAACATGGTAGGCCTATTCATACACCCCAACTAACCTCACAATCATCTTGGTCATTCATTGGTCAAGTCTGCCGTGCAGGGGCAAAGCGACGTATCTCCACTTTTTTTAATTCCGAGAAAAATGCAAAAAACTTTCAAAATTGTGCGTGCCAAAAGTAATTAATGCTTTGATTCAAAACTTATTATGCGATTAGGTGCCTATGTTGTTTGTCTTTTTCCGAATATTTCGGATCGATCGAGTTGTGATTTTTGGAATGCGCTGGTTTTAATGGAGATACGCTGTTTTGCCTTTGGACAACCACTAAGATAGACCATTCAGTCACTATTGGAAGAGCAACGTAAGTGACACAATTGTTTGAAAAATAAAGGGATACCAGTTTAAATTTATTTACAGCGTTTTATTACAATCTCAGAAAACTAAAAATGAATAACCATCAATCAAAGGATGAATTTTTTAAGAGTACATGACTGATTTTTATTACAAGCACACATGTAAACCTCGTAAAAAAATATTTTAAAATAAAAGACTGGAAAGTCAACAAAAGATACTGAAATTCAGATGTTGTCGATGAGGTCTAGCACTCTATCATTCACGGGAAGTCTTTCCCAGAACAGTCTCCTAGACTGGACCATGAGCGGGCAGAGTTTTTTTTTTATTATGGACTGCTTCTTGTCCTCCTGGATGCCACGGGGGTTGGCCCTTCCTTCGGGGATGCTGTTCGTTGCCGGATTCCTCTTTTTAAGGAAGTCCACACTGATGAAGGGGCTGTCTTCTTGGTGGCCTATCTTGTAAAAGAGATTGCGCTCACCTCTTCGGAATTGCACAACCGTCATGTCAGCTAGCTTGTGCGTTCCATTTTTATTGTGGTTGTCCTGCCACTTCTTACAATCGCCAGCTGCCAGTTCAATGGGTTTACATTTGGCGTTGCCTATGATTTCCAGATATTCTTGCCAGTCACAGACATCCCCTCTTTTCTTCAGCTCTCTCTCAATGCTGTGGTGCACTGAGTCTGCCGACATAAATGTATGTCCCTCCAAAACTTAAAAGTTACTTCCTCTGCTGCAAGCTCTGTACTATTCACTGCAGTTTGAAGAAAAGAAAAAATGTCCAATTTTTGTTTTGGGAGCAGCAATTGTCACCCCAAAAAACAAACCGTTGTGTATCCCTCTCGCTCCTCAGGAAGGCCCAGTAAGCTGAACTGATGTCGTCGGCGTTTCTGCCACTTATGGCCTCATGCCAAACAACAGCACTATTTTTATTTGATTTCCCTAGCCCAGCGAATGTTTCATTGAATGCAATGATGCGTCTCGTAAATGCACATGTCTTCACTTTTGGCATCCTGGGAGCATGATAACCTTTTGAAGGTCGGCCGATACAAAGACTGTATCCTCGCTGTGCTTTGATGCCTCAACATCGGCCTGGTAGGCTGCTCTTGCCGTTTTCTTTCTTTGATCATGTTTTTTTTTTATAGTTTGTGCATGTTTGGCAGTCTGTAGGTTCCTCATGGTGGACTTCAGATGAGTGTATCTTGAATTCTTGCATGTCTCACATTCTTCCGATCCTAACATTGCAAAGCTAATATTCATGTCAGCTACTTCCTTCCTATACGTCTCAAAACTGATTTTGTTAGTGGTGCTACATAAATCTTCGTGCATACTGGTTATTGTTATGTCTGAAGGCAAGTAGAGACGGTTAGGTGCGTGTTCTCTTCTATAATGATGTACAGCTGGATTGTACTTTCCGATGTCGTTTCGTATTTCTAAGTGGTCCAGCTTGTTCTTAGGTACAAGTCCTAATCTTTGTTTGGAGCAGGAATTGAACTCTCTGTGGGTGCACTATTCAAAATTCTGATCACTACTCCATCGCTGCTTTTGTTGTACCCTAAAGTAGTCAGGAAAAATACTTTACAAACTGTCTTCAGTCCACCACCTGATTCGATGGAGCGCCTCATGGAATACTTGAACGTCTTTGTCCTTCTTGGTTCAGTTGCATCCGTTCTCAGTCTTTTCTTTGCCTCTTGTTTGGCCATATCCCAAATCCACTGTTTCCTTCCTTCTTTATCCATCATCCAAAACTCAGCATTGATTCTTTCCCGATCTTCACGGCCAAAAGTCTTGCTGCACTCCATCTTGCAAGTACTAGGGCAGCATTCCCTTACGGGGTGCTGTAATGCGTCTCTGTTCTTACGCTCATCCGAATTCCTACATCTTTTTCGTTTGTTACCCTGAGGCGTTTGATCGTCTTGATTGGCAAGAGGGACTGGAATCGGTGACTTGATTGGTAAGAGGTGACTGGAATCGGAGTGACTTGATTGGCAGGGGTGACTGGAATCGGAGTGACTTGATTGGCAAGAGGGACTGGAATCGGAGTGACTTGATTGGCAAGAGGGACTGGAATCGCAGTGACTTGATTGGCAAGGGGTGACTGGAATCGGAGTGACTTGATTGGCAAGAGAGACTGAAATCGCAGTGACTTGATTGGCAAGAGGGACTGGAATCGGAGTGACTTGATTGGCAAGAGGGACTGGAATCGGAGTGATTGGAAGTGACTTGATTGGCAAGAGGGACTGGAATCGGAGTGACTTGATTGGCAAGAGGGACTGGAATCGCAGTGACTTGATTGGCAAGAGGGACTGGAATCGCAGTGACTTGATACGCAAGAGGGACTGGAATCGCAGTGACTTGATTGGCAAGAGGGACTGGAATCGCAGTGACTTGATTGGCAAGAGGAGAATCGCAGGACTTGATTGGGAGGGACTGGAATCGGAGTGACTTGATTGGCAAGAGGGACTGGAATAATGGAAGTAGATGTAATCGGTGTTGCTTTTTGTCTCCTTTTTATGATCGATTCATTGTCATCACTACTACCGGTATTGTGTCTGTGTCGGGTGGAGGCATGTACATATCATCGGAGAAGTCATGGTCATAGTCCTCTTCACTGTCACTCATTGCAAAGCAACTCACGCACCTCCTGTGAGTTCATCTGTTTCATCTATGGACATAGATAGAAATGTGATCAAAATAAACGTGTTTGAAGTTTTTAAAAAAGAAAAAGAAATCGATACAAAATAGCGCATAAATAAATAAATGAATGAGTATTCTAAAATAGCACATATCCACGAATGCTCTATGCGCTGTACAACATTATTTGTCATAGTAACAATGTAAAAGAAACAATTAAGGTGGCATTGGGATTCGCAAGCGGGGACCACTCGATTTGAAGTCCTAGACCTTAGCTTAATGCCACAGTTCCAATGGACAACGTAGAAACATCAAAGTAGATCTACAGAATATATATATATATATATATAATTATATATCTATTCTTGTTCATAAACAATTTCAATTTTAACGTTTTAAGGGACAAAACTGTTCTAGATCTATGTAGTCGTAATTATTAGTTAAACTTGTTATCTTTATCGGGACTATCTACAAATTATGGCCATTTTATTTTTAGTCAAAATGAGAGTGAAATAGAGCTTGGTCTACATTCTAGGCTTGAAGATCTAGATTTAGACCTAGACCTAGATCTACAGTAAATCAATGTTATCTAGGTTAGAAATTATAGTTCTGTTTATAGTTACACGCTTGCTCATAATCGTGCTGGGGAAATGTCGCTGAACGTCTAGAAAGGTTTTCGAAAGAGTGTTGAAAAGTCGATAGTAACAGCAAACTGTATTCAAATTGAAATTTCTGTAGTTTGTTGTGAGAAATAGCGGCTTGGTAAATTTCAAATTTCTGGTCCCATGACGTAACTACAAAGGTCACAGTGTGACAAAATTGCGTATCTCCTTCCACAAAGGCAAATCGACGTAAGTGGTGGACTTACGTCGCATTGCCTTTGCGGAAGTAGCACCAAGCTGTCGCTTACGTTGATTTTCAACATGTAAAATGCCATTTCTAATGGAGATACGTCACTATGCCTTTTGACTATATTACAAAAGGGTAAGATAAGCCCAATGAAGCCCAAACATAACAAATCTCTACTTTTGGAGATACGTCGCTTTGCCTTTGCACGGCAGCATTGTGCAAGATAGAGTTAGTTCGTGCAGATAGAGTCTATCTTTCGAGTTGAAATAGTTGGCAGCTCTGCATCTGTGTTTTTAAATTTTCTGCCATTAAGTCTTATGACTGATTCATTACACAGATATTAACTTGATAAAAAATGTAAAATATTTACTTTCCAATTTGATAATAAAATATGGATGATATTTCTTTTTCAGTTACGAAAACTGTCACTGTAGCTCAGACGGGACAACAAGCAGCCAGACCTGGAGCTATTATCAATGCGTCAGAAGCCCCATCCATTTCTCAGCCTAAACAAATGAAAATTACTATACCCGTTCAACAAACAGCTGCTCTTGTAAGAACACTTAAATACTCTTTATTCCTTTAAAAAAAAGACCTATTCTCTTTTTTATTGTTACATATTATCGAATATAATAGAGTTCATCAAATTTTTATTAGTGGGGTGGGCCGTTGTCTCAAAACAGTTTCAGCGTTTTCTTGATTAGTTAGTTTTTTTTTTTAATGTTTTTGTTTTTCTTATATCTGTTTTAACTAGCTTCTTTTAAAAAAAATATAAATTAAACAGTTTTCATTTTATGAATTTTTTGAAAATGCAAATAGCAACCTTTCCCGTTTTTTAATTTAATCACACAAAAAATTGAAGAGATATCAAAAACTCTACTGGGTGAAACTTGTTATACTTTAGAAAACATTTCCGGCTTTTATGGTACAACCGATGTTTCTAATAATAAAAAAACGTATAAAATGAAAGAATCAATACTGAGCTTTTGTTATGGTATCAATGTTAAGGGAATGAACTGCTCCATCCAGTAGTGCAATAACCAAGTTTTGTTCCATTTGTGGTAAAACTGCCTTCCTCGGGATTTAAAAATATTTATTTAAGATTTGACAGTGGTTGCCCAAGAATGAAAACAACTTGATTGGCAAAGGCTCGACAAAAGTATTTTTCATTCACATGTTTGAAACCATTTGCCTATTTATCTGTTCTTTTTCTAAGTTGGTCACACTTTTCACGCTTGATTGTGAAACATCTTACGTCTTCGTTGTTTACAAGTGATATCGGCTGTCATATACGTTACACTAGGATTGACAGCTGCGATTTTGATAATCTTTCTCTGTGTGAAGTGTGAAGGAACGTGCATTTTTACCAGACTACCTTATTCTTTCTTTAAGGCTCCAAAGCCTGCTGTTGTCCCTGCTTCAGGCGTAAATGCCACAATTGGCCAGTCTAGTGTGCAACGCATCCTCCTCCCAGCTACGAGTACATCAACGAACGCACAGACCAGCACCATATCTTCCCTGGCTCCCATCCAACCTGCTCCCACAAATCCTGTCACCCAGTTGCCTCTGGGTGCTACTATTCTCACAGCTGGCAATAATAACAATTTGCAAGGGTTCGCTTTAGTTCCAGCCTCATACGTTACACAAGTGAGTTTCTGTTCCATTTGTGTGGATGTATCGTCAGTATCCCTTCTTTTCATGCCTCATATTTTACATGTTAAGAATGCGAGGCAAGTAGAATTCTAATGGATTGTTCAAAGTAGGCCAAATTTTTCAAACATAAGCAATGGCTTCTATTGGAGAGAATTTTGTTTCTTGAGAAATTTGATTCGAAATCATATCTGTATGACAATTTGAAATGAAATTATGACTTCTTTAATTTTTTAGAATTTTGTAAATTTGTTCAAATGGGCCAAAACACCAACTTTAAGTTGCTCTATCTCATAAAAGCGATCACTCACAAAGCCCATACTTCTTTAATTTAAAGTCATGAGTACAGAGAAGAAGTGCAATTTTGTTCCTGCCCTCTCAGCTCTGAAATGCAACAATAGCATAATTTGACTACCCGCTGAATCAATGACATACACACCCCCGCACACAGCCCAATCCTTACGGCTGATTCAGTCAATAGGGCTCATTCAGTCAGGGTTCTAAATCTAGTAGAAGGCCTAGGCAGGTTTTGGTTCAGGAAGTGTTAAGCAAAGCACTTGTGTGTTTATTCAGAAAGTTGAAATTTGATGACACTAGAACATTCTTATATGCAAAATTATATGATATTTGTATGCAAGGCAGTCGAACAGTAGGCTTTCAATTTTGAGTAAAGAATGCAAGGCAATTAACCAGTAGGCTTTCAGTTTTGAGTGAAGAATGCAAGGCAATTTTAACTAGTAGGCTTTCAGTTTTGAGTGAAGAATGCAAGGCAATTAACCAGTAGGCTTTCAGTTTTGAGTGAAGAATGCAAGGCGATTTTAACTAGTAGGCTTTCAGTTTTGAGTGAAGAATGCAAAGTAGTTTAACTAGTAGGCCTTCTGATTTGAGTGAAGAATGCAAGGCAGTTTAACTAGTAGGCTTTCAGTTTTGAATGAAACATGCAAGGCAGTTTAACTAGTAGGCCTTCTTTGATTTAAGTGATGTATGCAAGGCAGTTTAAACTAGTGGCTCTTTCAATTTTGAATGAAAAATGCAGGGCAACTTAACTGTTAAGAATGAATAAAACCAGACTTTCAGTTTTCAATACAAAGTGCAAGGTAGTTCAACTTACAGGTTGTCACTTTTGATCAAATGTGTCTTTCATAATTTTTTCCATGAAAAGAATGTATGCCTCCAAATTGTTCAGTTACAGATTTTGTGAATAGAACTTTAAATTCAAGTTCAAAGGAATGAACTAAGGTCCTCCATGATCTCAGATTGAAATCTATTAAGCTCACAGTATAATGAGATTGCATGAGTAGTTGTGGTAATAGAATCACTATTGTTACTATTACTTCTATTATTGTTATTCTTACAATTTCACGATTATTATTATTATATTATTATATTATTATTATTATTATTATTATTATTATTATTATTATAGCTACAACAACAACTCAACAAACCAAAGCTCAAGTGTCAAACAACCTGCTCCTCCTCCACCTCCTCCTGCTTCCAGACAAACAAGAGACTATGTGCCAATTGCCAGTATAAATCCGGCAGTAACTCAGTACACAGTTTCAAGGAACACGCCAAGTCAAAATGGGTAAGCTGGTGGACTTACAAGGTTGATGTGTGAGGCCACTTTTTGTTTTCTTTTTCTTTGTTTTCATCATAGTTCTGGATTGAAACTTGTCAGAATCCGAATCTTATCGTTTAAACATTGAAAAATTAGTCATGATTTTGCTGTAAAATTTGTTACATACCCAGACAAAAAGACAACACAGAGTCACATGCTTCCACATCATCAGACTCTGAACTCATGGCATAGGCCTCCGGGCATCTCAGTTCTGTCTCTCTTTCTATTCTTCTCTCTCTCTCTCTCTCTCTCTCTCTCTCAAGTTCTCTCTCTTTCTTTATCTCTCTCACTATTGTTACTATCTCTCTTCTCTTCTCTTGATCTTTCTTCTCTCTCTCTTTCTTTCTTTCTTTCTTTATCAGTTCCCATTCTACCTTTTGGTGTATGGGTTCAGATGCCCGAGATGATCTTTCTCCAGGATGCCCTGTCCTGTCGTTTTCTGTTTCCTTCCAAAAAGGTTAAATTTCTATGCTTCAATGCCTCTTTTATATCTTCTTCCGCTTTCTCCAAGGTCTGCCGTTTTGTCTTTTACCTTGGGCTTTAGCACTGTATACTGATTTAGCTATTCTATTGTCATTCATTCTGTTTACATGCCCAAACCATCTCAATTGATTTGTTTCTATCTTAGTTTTTATGCCATCTGCTTTGGTTTGATCTCTTATTGTTGTGTTTCTGATTTTGTCTCTCCCTACTACTCTTCTTAGATATTTCATTTCAGCTGCCTGTACTCTACTGTATTCTCTACTGTCTAAGGTCCAGGTTTCACTGCCATAGAGGAGAGTAGGACAATAAACTGTATTATATACTGCCTTTTTTATGTTTTTGTTGACAATTCTTGCTTACCTACAAATGCCTTTTTGATTCTCTGGCTGATTTCTTCTCTTAGTTTTCCCTCTGAGTTAATCATTACTTCTAGGCAATTGTAGCTTTGAACTTGTTCTAAATTCTCCCTGCTCAATTTAAGATTTTGTGTTTTAGCTTCCCTAGTTACTAGCATTGTTTTGGTTTTCTTTGCATTAACTCTCATTCCTCTTTTATTTAGTTCATTGTTCATAATGTTGATATTCGACTGAAGGTCCCTTTTCTGGTTTTCCAAACATAACTAAATCATCGGCAGATGAAAGCATTGATATATTTACTGGTTTGAGTTTCCACATACCTACATTCATTTTCTTCATTTTTGAGGATACCTTTGCGACTGAATCCATAAACGTGATAAACAAAAGAGGACTTAGGATACAACCCTGTCTTACTCCTATATCTACATCAAATTCTGCAGATATGTTTCCAGCTACTCTCACTGCACATGTTGGTTTATTGTAAAAAAAATTAATGGCTTCTATTAAATTTTGCTCTACATTGTGTTCTTTTAAGGAATGTCATAGTTTTGTCCCTCCTCACAGTGTCGATGCCTTTTCTAAGTCAATAAAACACAGGTGCAAGTCAATGTTTCTCTCGAGGAATTTTTCTATTATTTGTCCAATTGTAAGTATGTGATCTTGTACACTTTTTCCTGGTCTAAATCCACTCTGATGCTCTTCAATCTGATCCTCTACTATTTTCCTTAGTCTCATTTCCAGTATCCTGGCATATGCTTTTCCTGGAATGCTAAGTGGTGATATCCCTCTATAGTTTGAGCATTCCATAGTTGATCCTTTCTTATGTATTGGTACTACCGTTCCCTTATTCCAGTCGTCTGGCACCTATTTGGACTTCCATGCTTGTTGGCATATTGCATGTAGTAGTTTGTCTGCCTCTCTCCCTTGGTTTTTAATCATTTCTGATTAAACTTGATTTGCTCCTGGGGCTTTTCCTACTTTCACTTTTCTGTAGCAGTTTGGATTTCTTCCATTGATATATCTACATCTTCAGCTGTCTCCTCTGCATTATTTGTTACTCTTACTAATTGATCTTTACTCCTTGTTTCATACGTTCTGGAGGGATTATGTAATTGGTGAAAGTGCTTTCTCCATGTTTGCATGATTTCGCTGTCTTCTTTCATTATTTCTCCTCCGGCCTTCTTAATTTGTCGTATTGGGCATGCTTAGGTCTTTCTCATGCTCTTCATTGCCCCCCAGAACAGCTTTTGATTTCCTTGATAGCTTTCTTGAAGTCTTTGTCCAAACTCTTCCCATTGTTCCTGTTTTGCTTTCCTAACTTCCTTTTTGGCGATAATTCTTTTATTCACTTAATCTATCCTTTCCTCTGGTCTCTTTGTTTGCAAGTATTTCTTCGAGGCATCCTTCTTTTCTTTGATTTTAGTCCTGATATTTTCATTCCACCATGCTGTTCTTTTTCTATCTCCTTTAATTTGTTTACTACCACAGACTTCTTCAATACAACTGAGGAGTGTTTCTTTATACATCTGCCATTTTTCTTCTATTATGCTATCATTCAGATCCATCTGTCTTTCACTGGTAAATCTTTTTATCCTAGATTAGTATACCTGTTTTACTATGGGTTTATTTAGTTCCTCTATTTTGAGTTTAGTTGCTTTCTCCTCTTTCCTTTTCTATTTGTTTTCTTCAGTCAGTAATCTCATTTTGGCAATCACTAAGCGATGATCACTAAATATTTCTGCTCTTCTGTTTACTCTTGCATCTAATGTACTGTAAAAAAAGGAGCTACTAACTATTATGTAGTCTATGATTGACTTTTCACATCTGTCTTCATTTACTCTTGTATATTTGTGGATATCTTTATGAGGAAAAATGTGTTAGCTATTTTCATGTTGTTCTTTAGGCAAAAATCTCTTAGTCTCTCCATTTGGAGAAGTTGTCTCTCTATCTTTACCTATTACTCCTCCTGACATTTCTTCATTGTTTCCTTCTCTAGCGTTTAAATCTCCTAAAAGCATTAGTTCGTATTTGGGTTTAAGGTGCTCTGAAGCTATTTGTAAATCTTTTTCGAAGATATCTTTTTCTTCTTTAGTTGCGTCTTCGTTTGGTCCATAAGCTATTAATAATTTAATTTCTCCTCCTTTTGGTTTAATATTTACCTCTAATAGCCGTGGGCTTATAAATTTCCAACCTTCTAGTAGCTTTTCATGCCTTTTATGCACTAGTAGGCCTTCTCCTGCTCTAGCTCTGTCTTTGACATATACGCCTGAGAAGATTAAAATATGATTCGGGATCCTTTTTTCTTTGTTTCTGTAATGGCCAAAATGTCTACTTTGAATTTTCCATTTCTTCAACTAATTCTCACTCTTTTCCATTTATTGCCCTAACGTTCCATGTTCCAAAAATCAGTCTGTATTCATTTCCAAGTTCGTCTTGAAAGATCAAGCCAGTTATATTATTTTTTTTTCTGAATCTGTTGGATAAGCAGGGGATTAGCCCACTGTACTCTAGGTAGATGGTGGGGCTGCCACCTTGAGGCCCCTACTAGGCCTTGTTATTTTCTGTCAGGGATAACTCCCTTAGCCTTTAGTCATTCAAGACCAGCCTACAAGGCAGGAGGTGGTTATTTTCTGTAAGGGTTAACTCCCTTAGCCTTTTTCAACCCCAGACCGGCCTGCAAGGCAGCAGGAGACTCGTGGAGGGCGGGATCATCTACTCCCCGTACAGATGCTTACCTGTCCACTGCCTGATCTATCTTTTTCTATGACGCCATTACATACCAAGCTTCTTCTTACTCAATACAATATGATGTCCGGTCCCGGTGATATTGAGATATCAGGTGTCTCCATTGTAGACCAAAATTTGAAAAACTGTAGACAGAAAAGGGGGGGGAGAGGGGTGTTTATGGTGTTATTCTGTACATAGAAAACTACAAACGAAACCCACAAAGAAAACAAACTGACAAATATCTCCTTTCAATCTGCTGCTCACACTTTTGCATAAAATGTTTTCCGTGCCTTAAATAGAATCTTTTACAAGATTTAATATCATTTGAAAATAGAAGGTATAATTTCAGATATACAAATGTAGTCAATATCCCTAAACCTAGAACCGCTGCTTTGGAAAAAATCATTTAAATATGCTGCTGCAGTTTTCTGTGGAACAAATTACCTGAACATTTAAGACCTGAAACAAATTTTAATCAATTTAAAAATCTTATTTCGATGTGGAATGGTAAAGATTGTCAGTGTGTCATTTGTTCTATATAATTGTGCATATATATGTATTTGTTAACTGTAAATTTTTAAGACTAGATTCTTATTCCCATCTTAGTTAGCATTTTGGTAATATTAGAATGTCGGTGAAAAGCCCATAAGGGTTTATTATCCCTTTGTGATATCTGCACGTCTCTTTTTGTAATGACAATGTATAATGTTACTGACAATAAAGAAATTTTTGTATTGAATTGAATTGAATCATGTGTACTATTTTGTAATTCATCAATTTAATTTGATGATAGTTGGGATAATATTATTGGTATTAAATTGAAATCCAAAAAGCATAAAATAGTATTTGCAGCCCTCTTTAATGATTTATATTACGTTTATTTTTAAATTTTTGCTATGTTGTAGTTTCTAGGCATAAGATTTTTTATATTAATTCTATTGCTTTAGGTAAATGAAGATTTTATTTCTTCTTAATTTGCCTACATGTATTTGTCAATGTGAATTATCAGTGTCAGCCAAAATATGGAAAAATCATATCACAAAATTCGATTGGTTTTATCTTATTTATATTCTTTGTCTTTCATTATGTTTCTCTCATTATCTTTCTTTCAGACCTACATTAGAGGCTACTGGTTCAAGACCTAGAAAACCATGTAACTGTACAAAATCTCAATGTTTAAAATTGTAAGTACCTAGAATGAATAGAGTACAATGTAGAAACATCAGGAGAGTAATAGGTAAAGGAGAGACAGCAACTTCTCCAAATGGAGAGACTAATAGATTTTTGCCGAAAGAATAACATGAAAATAGCTAACACATTTTTCCTCGTAAAGATATCCACAAATATACAAGATTAAATGAAGACAGATGTGAAAAGTCAATAAACAGACTACATAATAGTTAGCAGCTCCCTTTTTTACAGTACAATGGATGCTAGATTAAGCAGAGGAGCTGAAATATTTAGTGATCATCACCTAGTGATAGCCAAAATGAGATTATTAACTGAAGAAAACAAACAGAAAAAGACAGAGAAGAAAGCTACAAAACTCAAAATAGAAGAACTAAATAAACCAATTGTAAAAAAGATATATCAGTCCAGGACAAAAAAGATCTATCAGGGAAAGGCAGATCGACCTGAAGGATAGCACAATAGAAGAAAAGTGGCAAATGTATAAAGAAACACTTCTTAGTTGTACTGAAGAGGTCAGTGATAGGGACAAATTAAAGGAGATAGGAAAAGAACAGCATGGTGGAATGAGAATGTCAAGACTAAGATCATAGAAAAGAAGGATGCCTTGAAGAAATACTTACAACCAAAGAGACCAGAGTATAGGATAGATTATGTGAGTAGAACTATCACCAAAGAGAAAGTTAGGAAAGCAAAACAGGAAGAGTTTGGACAAAGACTTCAAGAAAGCTATCAAGGGAATCAAAAGCTGTTCTGGTGGGCAATGAAGAGCATGAGAAAGACCAAAGCATGCCCAATACGACAAATTAAGAATGCCAAAGGAGAAAGAATGAAAGGAGACAGCAAAATCATGGAAATGTGGAAAATGTATTTTCAACAATTACATGATCCCTCCAGAACATATGAAACAAGGAGTACATATCAATTAGTAAGAGTAACAAGTAATCCAGTTGAGACAGCTGAAGATGTAGGTATCTCAATGGAAGAACTCCAAACTGCTATAAGAAAAGTGAAATTAGGAACAGCTTCAGGAGCAGGTCAAGTTTATCCAGAAATGATTAAAAACCAAAGGAGAGAGGCAGCCAAACTACTACATGCAATATGTCAACAAGCATGGAAGTCAAAACAGGTGCCAGACGACTGGAAAACGGGAATGTTAGTACCAATACACAAGAAAGGACCAACTATGGAATGCTCAAACCATAGAGGAATATTACTACTTAACATACCAGGTAAAGTGTATGCCAGGATACTGGAAATGAGACTAAGGAAAAGAGTAGAGGATCAGATTGAAGAACACCAGAGTGGATTTAGAACAGGAAGATTTGTTACAAGATCACATATTTACAATAAAACAAATAATAGAAAAATTGCCTTGAGAGAAACATTGACTTGCACCTGTGTTTTATTGACTTAGAAAAGGCATTTGACACTGTGAGGAGTGGACACTGTATGGCATTCCTTAAAAGAACACAAGGTAGAGCAAAATTTAATAGAAGCCATTAAAAGTTATTTACAATAAACCAACATGTGCAGTGAGAGTACCTAGAAACATATCATATCTGCAGAATTTGATGTAGATATAGAAGACAGGGACCTATCTTAAGGCCTCTTGTTTATCACATTTATGGATTCAGTTGCGCAAAGGCATCCTTCAAAAAATGAAGAAAATGAATGTAGGGTATGTGGAAGCTCAAACCAGTAAATGTATAAATGCTTTCATTTGCTGATGATGTAGTTCTGCTTTGGAAAATCAGAAAGGGACCTCTAGTTGAATATCAACATGATGAATAATGAATTAAATAAAAGAGGAATGAGAGTAAATGCAAAGAAAACCAAAACAATACTAGTAACTAGGGGAGCTAAAACACAAAATCTAAATTGGGCAGGGAGAATTTAGAACAAGTTCACAGCTACAGTTACCTAGGAGCAATGATTAACTCAGAGGGGAAACTAAGAGAAGAAATCAGCCAGAGAATCCAAAAGGCAAGTGCAATATATAATCATCTAGGAAAGGCATTTTGTATCTAAAAAAAAGAATTGTCAACAAAAACCAAAATAGCTAAATCAGTATACAGTGCTAAAACTCAAGGTAAAAGACCAAAAGGCAGACGGTGGCCTAGAGAAAGTGGGAAGAAGATTTAAAATATTAGGACAGTGCAGCCTGGAGAAAGATCATTTGGGCATCTAAAACCCATACATGGCCGGAAGGCAGAATGGGAGCTGATAAAGAAAGAAAGAAAGGGTTTGATATTGTGTGATTATCTGCCACCTGATTTAGTGAAGACTTTCACAGTGGTTCTGTTGGTTACATTTTTAGCATAACCAAGAATTTTTCATTTTGCTATCAGAGTCATCTGTCATGCTTTCATAAGGTAACCTATAATTTTCTTGTTATCATATTCATTTCACATGTTGTAATATCATTATTTTCATTCACGATGTAATAATATTGCTGAGGATGTCAGATGTCTCAAAAGTGTTAAATGTTAATCAGAATATGTTTGATTTTTTTTACTCCTGTTTCTCCACCCACCCCAGATATTGTGACTGCTTTGCAAATGGTGAATTTTGTCAGAATTGTAACTGGGCTCAATTGTGCAAACAATCTTGAACATGAGGAGGAGAGATCAAAAGCCATCAAGTTTCCCGTGTCTTGAAAGAAATCCCCATGCCTTTCATCCAAAAATTGGTACGTTACGGTTGAGGGTCCTGAAAATATTTTAGTAGATAATTTTTTTAAACAAAGCTCAAAATGATCAAATAAATTATAACCTGTAGCCAATTCATAACATTTTAGATTATTTTGAGATCAATGTAAAATTTCATGTGAAAGTTGGCGATTTTTCTAGTGCAAGCTGGAGTCTTTATTTTTATAAAATATCTTTTTAGTCCCTGTAATCAATCATTTTGCCCGATGGTCTTTCAGTTTGCATAGGATGTTGATCGATTAAAGCGGAAATTTTCAAGGTCGGAAATTTTCTTGGGGGTAGGTTTTAGGAAATGGGGCTTAGTAAAAACAATGCACCAGGAAAGTGTGAAAACAACAAAAATGTTGATCTGAACAATTATCGGCACCTTGAGAACAAGGAAAATGCGAATAAGATTCCGGACAATGGAATGATCATTTTGTCATCCATTTCATGCATGCTTTGCTGTCTGGCGATTACTCATGTTGTAAACAGATTAATTGTAAAGTTTGCCCAGGCATTTGTGTCGACAAAGTTCAATACTTTCTTTAAGCCTATAGCAATACCATGAACTGCCTATCTATGGCCCACGTTCCAATTTATCTTTTACTCTATGGTTAGAATACCATGCACCACGTTGTTGTAAAGTTCGTGTCAAAGTGACAGAGGGCAATGTGCATATTTTAAGTCCGATCGCGTATGTGTGTGTGTGTGTAAGAAGACTAGACAGAATGTTTGTGTGTGAGGACAATGCGACCAATCGCGCATGTGTTCAGGACAGAGAATGATCATTTTGTCATCCATTTCTGTGTCAAGCATGTTTGCTGTTGAGCGATATATTTCAGAGTCGGAGTTTGCTAGATGACTGAAAAGCAAATGCAAGTGTTTAGATTTAAGAATAGAAGGTTTGATCGAAGGGATATCATGCACGACAGACCAATAGCAGAATACTTTCTTTAGTTTAGCGGGAAGAAAGTATGTGAAAACATATGATGGAGTTCCTTGCAAATTAAGAGTTACTCAGAATTAGAATACCGTGACTGATGTTAAAAAGCCAAACATACCACGTTGTATCGGTTCGTGTCAAGAAAGAAATGTGCACATTTTAATGTCTTCCACTACAGTGTAGATATGTGGTGGGAAAGGGTAGAACCGAGAAGAAGTTTGTCATGTACTATACAATGCTATATTCAGATCTTCAAGATTCCAATTTATTGAAGAAGAAGAAAAGGGGTGGGGTGGTTGCCATAATGGATATTTTTACTAGGGGAGGACTGGGTGGGTAGATGTTTTACGTTGCAGTCAATTAAAAAAACTCTAGATCTAGTTTTAGATTTTTTGATCCTGAGATTAACTGAAAAGAAAAGTGGGGGGGGGGGTGGGGGGAGTTTAAAGTAGAACAGAGGAAGATTTATAATTGACAGAGTTCAATCAAGTTATAGAAAAAGCCTTCCAAACCTCATGTTTTCTCCTCGGTAGATCGAGTAAGTATTTCATTCATGTGTTAAGGCTATGATATTGTCACTCTTGTGTTTGATTTATTTTTCAAAAGGAGAATTTAAAAAAAAAATTGTTTGCACTGTTTTGCGGTTTTTGTGAAATAATAGGGGTAGATCTATCACTAGGTCTAGATCTGTCAGCTATCAGAAAAATTTTTTTTTTCAGGAAAATGCTGAAATTAAGAAATATTATTATCCAAAGAAATATGTGATCACTTTTCATTAAATTGAGATGCACTAAAAAGTCATTCACTTATGATTTGAATTAACAATTTATAAATGCATTGAAATTGGAAATATTTACGCTGTTCTCCGTTTCTGGCGTCGGGAGAGTATTTCATTTCCTAGGTAGGGTTTTTTGTGTTGAGGTAGGAAATTTTCAGTTGACTATGTGCTGGACACCCTGATCTTTTAATAACTTATTAATTCTTAATTTTTGTATTTCTTTTATTGGTAAATTTATTTGCACTGTAGCAATGTTATAGATTTTCTCCACTTTCTTTTCTGTTATTCTACGTGTAGTAAATCCAAAAAAGGAGGAGAGTGCTAAAGAAATGATAAGTTTTTAATAAGGTGGGTGATGGGGGAGAACATTTTACTTTAAAAGAAAAAGTTACATTGGACTGTGTTCTTCCTGTTTAGGAAAAGCCAAAGACACAGAAGGAAACCGACGTCACAATAAAGGATGCAATTGTAAAAGATCAGGCTGTTTGAAAAACTACTGTGAATGTTATGAGGTACTTTGTGTTATACTTAAGTGTAAAACTTAGAATGCCATCTTTTATATTGATTCAATGTCATTATTCTTTTCAGTCTTCCTACGGATGATAACATTTTAGATGCATGGATCAGATTAGATTGACAGGGATGCAACTTTCCTGTTTTAAGCCAGATTTCCGTGTTTTTTGGCTTAGCAAAACTTTCCTGATTTTTTTCTGAAAAGAAAAAACCGGAATTTCTACACTGGATGTAAAATTACCAACGCAATGTATCAGAACTATCAGATACAAAAAACTGACTATTCATCGGCAGCTGCTGTTTGTATCGATGCATATTATTTCAAGATTCTTCTGTGTTAGCAAGCTAACTCCACGATACTTGACAGTGCTGCTCACAAGAAAAATTGAGATGATTGTTCTCTTTTGTAAATATCGCACTGACATTCAGATCTTCATGCTTCACTTCGAGTCGTTCTGACGTTCTTCCTCTCTGTCTCTCTCTGTCTCTCTGTCTCTGTCTCTCTCTCTCTCTCTCTCTCTCTCTCTCTCTCTCTCTCTCTCTCTCTCTCTCTCTCTCTCTCTCTCTCTCTCTCTCTCTCTCTCTCTCTCTCTCTCTCTTTCTGGTCTAATCTACTTGTGTTTCTTAGTTAATCTCTAATCTTTCGATCTAGATAAAGATCTCAATCTCGGACTGCTGTTTTACACTTTATGGGTTTTCATATCCCGTGTCGGTATGATATTCGTTTTCATCTACGATATTGATTATTTTTATCGACAGCTGGATCTAGAGCTCTAGATACATCTAGAATGGAGCCTAATTAAGATCTCACAATCTGTTATTGGAAACTGAATAATCAGGAAGGTCTTGTTAGCCAAACTGAAAGTGATGGAGAGTCAAACGTGTGCTGATATTTCAAGAATAAATGCAAGTGGAATTGGTTGGAATGTTAATATGAAGATGGGAAGTTTCCACCTTACCTAACTTGCAAAGACCAGCATTGTATGTCAGAGCATCAAACTTTACAGGAAAAATATAGGAACAGATCTCTGGCATCCCAAGTATATTATGTTTATATACTGATACAGTGTTTTACCACTAGATGACAATGTAATGTCCTGAAGTGAGTGGCAATAGAGAAATTTTGCATTTAATCTTGAATTTTGTTTGCCAAAATGGTTTTTTTAGCAAAAGAATTTGTTTGCATTCACAACTTAAATAAGACGCATGCAAAGACATTCAAATTTAGTTTAAATGTATTGAATTGAGTCTAGGGAATTAACCTCTTGTCTTTTTTTTTGTCTTTTTTGTGTTTCAGGCTAAAATTATGTGTTCAAATTTTTGCAAGTGTAGGGTGTAAAAATTTTGAAGAAAGTCCAGATCGTAAAACATTAATGCACCTAGCAGATGCTGCAGAGGTTAGAGTGCAGCAGCAGACAGCAGCCAAAAAACCAAACTCGTCCCAGATTTCATGTGTGCCCCCAGGCCTCCTGCAAATGCTGCTGGGGGAAAAGGTATTTTGTGTGTTCGTTTATTATATGAAGAGAAAACAATTAAATAGTATGACTGTGTGTTCTGATCCTTTGGTTCAGTGTTGATCTATCAAAAACAGGTTTTGTGGATTTGGAATTTTAGAAAACTCACTAGCCAATTATAAACCCATTTTTTCTCTTTCTTAATCCAAGTCATATTTTAATTTTTCAGTGTTATTATGTTTTAAACTTGTTAAAAGGTAACATATCTGACATATATGGGAATTAATGGTTTAGAAGGTTATATAATGAGTTAGATGGGCACAGTTTTGGGTTTTAGCAATAAGTGCCTACATGTAAAATTATGAGATGTGGGTTTGGATCCGGGTTGCTCTGAGCCTGATATTGCTTAGGGGTTTAACCCCTTCGCTTTGAGCCTGATATTGCTTAGGTATAACCCCTTCACTTTGAGCCTGATATTGATTAGGGTTTAACGCCTTCGCTGCTATGTGCCTGCAAATTCTACGGGGGCGAGTTTGTGCGTGCTATGTCATGTCCCCGAAGAATTTTATTTCAGGTCAGTCGGTTTTGTGCATGCCATATGTCCATAGAATTTACGGACTTTTGACACAATACGTTTCAATAGGTTTGTTGTATGATCTTCGGGACATAACTGCACAAAAACACTTGCATATGGTTTGAATAACGTCCTTCAGAAGGTAACGTTAATTTCTCCTTGGCACTGTTGTGATTTGTCTCCTGGGCAGCTAAGGGTTAAGAAAATACTCATCATGCTTTTCCTTACTCTCCCGGGATGTAAGTGTGTATGTAGCTCTGAAATTAGGAAGGAGCGTGTGTATCATTTGTTGTGTTTTATGCTATGATAATGTAACAAGCTTTGGCTCAGTGAGTCTTGCAGGAACTTTACTCTTTATTGTAAGCCTTCAACGTAACGATACTAAATGGTAGAAATCATAGTAAAAACATTATTTTCATATTCAAAGCCAACTATATTAGGTGAAACACTTTCTTTGAATTTCTACACTGTTACCCCTCTACAATGCAGTGATCACACTAAAGTATTCTCAAACCAATACTGCAAAAAGTGAAAGGAAGGAAGGACAAACAGAACTGGTCACATCACAAAACAAAGTAGTCAGACCAAGAGTTCTATGAAGTACACTACAGTGTACTTCATAGAACCCTTGGTCTGACTACTCACACATTTTGAACTCTGCTCCTTACTAAACTGCAGTACACATGCATTGCATGTACCTGTACCTCATTATAAATGAAAATAGCTTATGTGTACTGGCTTTTTCTTCTTCTTCTTTTCCTGTACTGAGCAAGTAGGACAAAAAATGGCACACATCCTGCTGAAAGCCATGCTAAGAAAGATTGCCTCCTCCAACCTGAAAATAATGTGCATTTAAATTTATAAAAATAAGTTGAATCGTTTATTCTACTTCAGTAGTTTGAACTGGCCATGTCTAAATAAAATCCTATAGGCTGCACTGCTCAGCATAAAATTTTTGTTTTGTTTCTTCACTGAAGCGGGTAAAATGAATATTCATCATCATCATCATCGCCATATACCCCTTAACCCTCTAGCGTCGCAAGGGTGCTGCGCTATGGACTGGTTCCAGTAGTGTCTCCTTTACTGGGTTGTGGACCAGGGTGTGGATCTTTTACCATTTGTTAACACAGCCAGTAGTTGTGAGACTGCTTGTTTTTATCCTTTATAGTTGGCTTCTTAACCAAAATGATTCAAGGTACAAGTTTATCAGCTTTATTGTTGGCTTTAATCAGGTGTTCTCCAAATTTCAGATTGCCTTTTGCATTCATCACGGCAGATGTAGCAGAGGCTACATCGGCCTGCTTATTAGCTCAGGCTGAAGAAGCAGAGAGAATGAGAATGCCTCCTGTGGTGCAAGAAAGAATGATCATTGAAGAATTTGGCCGGTGTTTGATGCAAATAATTGAGTCAGCCAACAGGACAAGAAGTAAGCCCTTTAAATTTATTTCAGATTTACTCTCCGTTGATAAGGTGTTATGAGATGATTTGAGAATCATTTCATCTTTGATGCATGTTTTTCCATGCCTGCTTTCTGTATTTACTGAGGCGAGACTGCGTATCTGATCATTGGCAGTGAAAAATTTAATTATGTATTAAGCGAAATACCCACTTATCAGGCATAATAATATTTTCACTGATACATAGGTATTTCGCTTCACCACAAGAGAAGCGTGTGCGAGTATTATGAATGAAATGGCTCACATGGTATTAGTGATGTAAAGCCAATAGTTGAAGGCTGAGATACATTTTAATACACTATGAGCTTTATTTTTAACAGTTTCTGTTTTACTGATAAGCGACAGGAGCATACTATGTACCTAGCATTGTCATGTTAATAGACTTTACTTTAATCATGCATGTAATGTAAAAATCTAATTGACTAGAAAATAAATTGTTTCACTAATCCGATTTTTTTCTCTCACCTCAGCGGCCAACTCACTAGCATGAGACCTAAAGATTGCAAGCATCATCAGTGTACAAGTTAATTCTGCGTATTGAGAGTCCAACTTCAAACATGTAAAGATTTTAGAACTTGTTGCTCATGACACAAGGATTTTTTTTTTTTTTGGAGGAGAGGGGGATTGTTTCCCCTTTTTCAGGATAAGAACACTGACATATATATTTAGTTTGTAGTTGTTAGTGTTATGTTGTTTTTTTTTACTATTATCTCAAGCTTACTGAAGTTATTTTGTAAGTCTGCACCATTTAGTATGTGAGAGAAAGTTTAAGTGGTCACATACACACACTCACTCTCACTCTCTCTCTCTCTCTCTCTCTCTCTCTCTCTCTCTCTCTCTCTCTCTCTCTCTCTCTCTCTCTCTCTCTCTCTCTCTCTCTCTCTCTCTCTCTCTCTCTCTCTCTCTCTCTCTCTCTCTCTCTCTCTCTCTCTCTCTCTCTCTCTCTCTCTCTCTCTATCTATCTATCTATCTATCTAATCTATCTATCTATCTCTCTCTCTCTCTCTCTCTCTCTCTCTCCTCTCTCTCTCTCTCTCTCTCTCTCTCTCTCTCTCTCTCTCTCTCTCTCTCTCTCTCTCTCTCTCTCTCTCTCTCTCCATACGTAAATTTCTTCTTTTTTCCTCAATGACTTTTTGAAGAAAATGAATATTACTTAGTTGCTTTAGCACTTTTAGATGTGTTTCCATGTCCAGCTTCTGATGTGTTGACACTAATCTTGGCATGAATATGTCACATTTTAGTGACAAAAAATAAATATTTTGGAAATCTTTTGTGCTGTGTTTTGCCATACACTTTTAGTAATGAATTGATTAGAATAGTTATGACGAGCATGAAGTAAGTTTTTGAGCTGTTGTATTGCTCTTATAAATTTAGACATGGTTCTGCTTAAATGTAAATTAAACATAGTATGGAAACAATGATCTACTCTTTTTTGTCTTCTGCATACTATGGAGGAAGCAAATTAGGCCCAAACTCCTTCACTCAGCTATGAATATAGCTCATAAAGAAGAAAGAAAACAAAGGAGTTCCGACTTTTGATCACAAATAAAGCCCTCTGTACTCACCGTGGAATAATATCCTGAAAGTGAAAAGATGTAGATTGTGGTGCAACAAGTTATACGTGCATCTCGAATCTTGTATTTTCAAGGGTTATGATCTCATCCGTAGGGTTATGGTATGTTAAGAGGTTATCACAATGATCAATTTCAAAATACTTTCCTCTTGCTATTGCTATCAATTTTCTTTCATATGATTTGTTTTATGCAATTTCCCTGTGTCATGTCCAAAAAAGAAAAATCTTTAGTTGAAGTTTTCTTCACTCTGTAACAATGAACTTTTCTTGTCGATGATGCTGCATATTGGATCTTATAATAAAGCTCAGAATTGCTTGAGGGATTGTGCCTTACCTTTAATCAGGTTATCTTTGAATAACTTTGCGATTAAATTGTTGAGTAGCTTTACGTCATACTTGGAAAATCTGTAGAAACAGTATAGAAACAAAATATCCTGCTCCTGTGAAGCACGGCCTTTGTGATCTTGCATCTGATGGTTTTGGAAAGAATGTCCTTTTCTATAAAAATGCTTTACATAAAGCAACATAGAAAGAGCATAAAGGACAAAATAGAAAATAATTCTCTCAGCCATATTAAAGTGGTTTCTTTACAACCACTTAATTTCTTACCCCACATCCCCACTACCCTCTTCCCTAATTTAATAAATACATGTGTGTATATTAGTAATATATATGAAAATGTCCCTTATTCTTTTGTTACAGCCGTTATCTTTCATATAAGGTAGTTATGGTAACAAGTTAATATAAAATGAAGATTTTTATCATGCTTTTCATTCATGCTCATGTAATACATTCTGCCAATTGATTTTTTAAAGCTATTTATTAATAATTTTCCTTGTTATTATTCTCATACCTTATTGCTACTCTATTATGTCTCCACCATTGCTACATCCTCTTCAGGTACAACAATCCACACCTTTGTCATGTTAAGAGCATTCTCATGCCATAATATTTCTTTAATATGAGACTCAATGAGTGAATATGTATTTGTCGGATGCAGAAATGATTGAATTAGTGGTGAATGATGTTCTTGTTTTGTTTTTTATAAAAATATCTTTCTTCTCTTATTCATTCCTCCTTTTATCGACTATGAGCAGGCTTATTAAACTAGAGAAAGAAAATTGCTTTCCGATCTGCAAAAAATGCTTATTAGATGTTATAATTTATTTATTGACTTTATTTGTTCTTAGATAGGAAATATGGGTTTGATTATAGGTAGGACATTTTTCAACAAGGTCTAGTTTCAGTTGTTCTTAGCACCAAGTATTGAGTAAGATTTAAGACTTATTTGGTTTAGATTCTTACTTGGTTAAAAAAATCCTAGAATTAAAGTAAATATGTGATGAACATTATTTGCACAGCTATCATACACCATTTACATTTTGGAAAATAAGACTGTATTACCTGTATCAAAATAAATTGTTTCCATTTGAGGTTTAAGGATCCAGTGAGAGGATATCAGTCATTAGAGAAATAATTCACTACTTGGTATTGTGAAAGTTAAAATTTTCATATTTTCTTTTCAAAATGTTTGATTTTGTAATTTCAGTAGACCGAGCTCTTATCCCATTTTGTATTTCCCAGACTCTGTTGTATCAGAGCACTGATGGGACCTATGAGTTTTTACACAATGACTAGACTATGATTTATGTTTGATTATTGTTTCCCCCTTCAAAGTTTTTCTTTTAATTCCCAATTGTTTTGTTTTATTTATGTTTTCAGATGTTTCCTTTTTATCTATGGTTGTTAAGACCTTGGCATAAATTTTGGGTCTATTTTTCTTAGCCTTTCGCTCAATTCTTATGCAGTATTGCTTTGTGTTGCTAGTAATTTCATTGCCACATGAAATCCTTTCAACTGTTAGTGGCAGGAGTGTTTCCTGGTTGTGCACCCAAGCATATCAAATTGACATTGTACCACACTTTCTACTTTCCATAATATATAACATTTATTTGGAACGTGGTGAGTTTGTTGTAAGTTGTAATTTTTCTCCTCTTGTTCTTTTGGGTCTGGATTTGTTTTGTTTTTTTATCTGTTGGTGATTGTTCGTGGGTCATTTAATTTTCAGAAAAGAAGGGGAAATTTATTTTTTCAAAATTACGCTATATCTCACCCAATTAATTCTGACATTTTTATTTGCTCTGTTTATTTATTCATATGTATACTCAATTTCAACCACTTTGTTTTGAACACAAGGCTATTGAGAACATAATATAGTTTTGGTTCTGTGATTTCCCCCCCCCCAAAGGATATAAATTTCCATCAACCCATCCTCATGTGATGAGGCAATGAAGTATATTATTATCATAAATAATTGCTTTGTGACATTATGCTTGGGCATTGTCTGTTTTCTGTTAACAGTTAGTATGCTTTTGTTCTCACCCTGGTATATCTGCATTTGATAGTCAGGACATACATCTTGATACTTTTTTCTCTCTCTCTTTTTCTTCCCATTTTCTTTTTTCTTTCTCACAAGTACAAGCCTACTTTGCTGGTATTTGACTTTGGATTGGTCCCATGGAAGGAGAGCTGCTGCTGCTCTCTCAAGAGCGAATCGTTTTACGGCCTTATTAAACAGTGCTAGAAACTAGAAACTAGAAACTAGAAACTAGAAACTAGCTTGTTCAGCACATCTTGAGGCTAATGGTAATTACAAAGACTTTCCTTTACGTCTATGGTTGTTGAACGAAACATAACCATAAAATGGTCATTAAGTTATGTGTATCTATTCAAGTATAAAAGAAATACATTTCAGTACAGTACCTAAATACTTTATAATATGTATTCGTTCATAAAACGCTCATTTATGTTATTTTATAGTGAAGGCTTTAGTTACCTATTAAAAAAAATGTAACAAGCAATAATTGTTTTTTTATTGATGATTTGTTGTTGTTATTGTTGTTATTTGTTTCGTTTTAGTTTTGATTTTAATGTGCGATGCATGCGAATCATCAAGCAATTAATTTATTCATGACAATTTGATTTGGTCATGATGACGTAACAACATAAGATCAGACACATAGATCTAATAGAGTTCAAAGCAATAAGTTATTGTTTTTTTATTGTTAGTTGGTTGTTGTGTTGTTGCTGTTGTTGTTGTTGTTGTTTAACTGTTTTAATATTGATTTTAAAACCAACATGAACCAATTGCATGGATGTCTTTAGAAGAGCATAGAGCCAGAAATAAAATTAACATTTTCTTTAACTTATGGCCAACTGTTTAGTCCATTAGATCAGCTTAAACTTAACCCAAGAACAACCAGATCAGGCTGTCAAACATACATGGTTCAATCTTCAAACATTGATTGTCACTTGCACTCCTTTTACCCTAGTACAGTAAGGCTGAGGAATGGACTGCCAACAGAAATAAAACTCAGCAAGAGTACTGAAGATTTTTAAAACAATTAAACACATCACTTTAACGCCAAAATTGGATTAATATTTTGGATTAAATCAAAATATGCGAGAACAAGTTATATATTAATGGCTAAATTTGTATAGAATATGTTATGTATAGATGAGTAAATAAAACAACATATTGATGAAAATATATAAAAGTAATATATAACTAATAATTTTCATTCAATGTTTGGCAGCATAATGAATGTGGTCTGTGTGTAAGTGTGTTGGTGCACATTTTTTTCTGTATGTGTGCATGTGTGTGTGTGTATGTATGTGAAACAATTAAATTGTAATGTTTGATTACAGTTGTACACAATCGATTAATCGTTTCATTAAAATCATTATGAGATTCCATTATTTCATTTCCCACAATAAAAAAAACAAACAAAGACAGACAAATTACAACAGAATCATCTCTTAGTCAATTCCTTGCCATTGAAAATGCTACAAACTGTTCTCTACTTTAGAACATTTTTGTTTTCTTCTGCTTATAATAATTTCTTGTGTAACTCTTGTTTTTATGATTAATACGTTTTCATTCATCGTGGTTTTATTTATTCGACTTCATTTTTATTTAATTTGGTTCAGATTATTTTTTGTCATTTATAAACAAATTTGGCATGTGGTGGAAACTTTTGTTTTCTTTATTAAAATTATAAATTTAAATGACTACAGATGAAGAGATGAACGCCCTTACTGTCTTTCCACATGTCTGTTTCTAACTCATGCTTTTCCTAGTAACTGAACATTGAGCCAATCACATAACTTTTCCATAGTTGTCAAAAGATGACTGGGCACAACACAACTGGATGTGAATTCAACAAGTTCAAATCTTGCCTTGCTGACAGTCAATGACTTTCTGAGCATAATGCATGAAAATGTTTTCTTTCAAATTGTTGAGAATGTTGAAGTAGCCTAACAGGGGTGTGTACTAGTCTTACATTCACTATAAATCAACTCTATCAAAAGAAGATGTTGATTTCTAGTTAGGGCACACATCATATTTGTTTAAAATTTTGAAGAAAACATTCCAAATATACTTTTGTGATTTCCAAATGTATATTATAAGGTGTCATAATATTTTTTTTTACATACCATTTTTCTCATTTTGATATTCATCGTTGGAATGTCATTACTATACTTTAAAACTATTTGTCTCATGTACAAAAGATTGAAATATTTTCTTTTTCTTTTCCAAATCCCACCTCTTCATTCTCAAATTTTGACAGTTTCCCTCTACTTTTAGTAGCCATCAGGGAGTTGCTTCCCTTGACAATTCTATGCTGTTGTATATTTCTGCAATGTATCCTTTCGACTTCTTTCATATAGAATGTGATTAATGAGATGTTATATTATGCACATCCAAGTTGGAATTTTGTATTTAATTAAATGATTGTAAAATTAAAAACTGTGAACGATAAATTGAGGGAAAACTTTGGACTGAATTAATTAATTGTTTTTGCTTTTCATTTTTGTCTAATTTTGTACTTTTGTACTTTTTTGAGAGCTAATTATTATTTTGTTTGTGGTTGTTTTTTAAACTTTTCTCATAATTATTTTACTATTGTGCTGTTGCCCTTGTTTGCTGTCATGACAATTTTATTAGTACTTGTGTCTGGCAAAATGCTTGGCATTTGAGTCGTTTGATTTGATTTGATTTGTTTTAATTTACCCACACTAAGGTGATCTCGGGTCTGTTGGTAGGATTTTTAATTTTGCCGGATTGCCCTGTAAACAGCCAAGGCATCTTTAACGTGCACAGAGTGTTGTGATCTGCACACGGGACCTCCTTTTATCGTCCGTCTCCGATGGGACTAGGTGTCGATCCACCTACCTGGATCAGGGGGATAGATTTTGCTCGAAAAACAAATTTACAAAATGTTTAAACTATCGGCGTGGCTCGAACCCACTATCGGCGTGGCTCGAACCCACTACCTTTTGGTTGAGAGGCCGACACCTTGCCTCTGGACTACCGAGTCCCTTGCATTTGTGTCACTTACATAGATGATATAACTAACAATCAATGAAGTCAGTGAGTGAAATCCTTGCCAAATATCTGTTTTATGATCTAGTAATAACAGTAATTAAGTGGAAACTTACATGGTAGGGACATAGTGTGGTCAAAGACAATATACTGCCAACAAATCATTCTCTAAGGGTACAGTTGACGGGATGTAGACTACGCAGGACAAGGGGAAAGAGCAATTCAGGCCTATTCCGAATAAGCAAAGAAAAAGCCTTTGTTATACGATAATAACTCGGGTCCTTGCCTCTGATGGCCTGAGTAAATGATAATTGATGATACGTGTACATTCATCCAACGCCTCCAAGAACTTGTGGCGGAATAACGCACCACATACGTTGGCGTTGTAGCTGAACCGTAGTGTTATGAGCTGGTAGTCACGACACTGGTTCGAGCTGACTGACTGGCATGTGGGCTTTTTTATAAACGTTGTTGTACTCTGAGGAAAGGTACTTCACTCTAATTTCCTCACTTGACTCAGGTGTGAATGAGTACTTAGCTATAGGTAGAGAAAGATCTTGTCTGAGTGTTAATACAAGATTTTGCTTGAAAAAACTCAATAAAATATTTCAACTCGAACCCACTACCTTTTGGTTGAGATGTTGAGGCCTTGCCTCTGGACTGCCCAGTCCTCACACGTGGAGAGGGATGGTCGGCAACGTACCCCCACCCTCCCCACCCCTCACATTTACACACAAACACAAAAATATATTGCAGACATTGCAGACATTGAAGATGGAAGTCGAATCTTTTCAACTCAAATTGAATGCATCAATGGACATCGTAATTATGTCTCCAATGAGACAAATTTGTTGTTTTCACATGTCTCCAATGAGCATTTCAAATTTGTTGTTTATCGCTGACATATCTCCTCCAATGAGCATTTCAAATTTGTTGTTTATCGCATTTCAAATTTGTTGTTGACATGTCTCCAATGAGGATTTCAAATTTGTTGTTTATCGCTGATGGAGTGCAA
>JAXRKP010000004.1:427500-430000 GCA_037039925.1 Doris montereyensis
TTGTATACAAGAAACGTATTTGTTTAAAAGAAATACACAGTATGCTTCATAAAAAAAACCGGAACTCGTTAAATGTTAATAACTTTTTTAACAACGCAACTATAAGCCATACATTTTTAACACAGTAAATTTCAGACATATACATTTTTTGCTAAATATCCGTTATTGTTTGATATAATTCGTGGAACAATGAAAGTCACGCAATTAGCACAAAAAAAGTACCAAAACCCTCCCCCAAAAAGGTGAAATAACAAATGATAAACACGTGTTGGATGAGACCATCCAAAACGATTAAATTGATTTGAAACCCATTGACGTGACCGTTTAAACATTCTTCAATATAGAACACAGTCAATTAAAACTGGTCCACTCAAACCACTGCGAGACGAGTCGATCATCGGCCTCTCCAACATCATCTTCGATGATCGACTAATCTCACAACGGCTAGTGTACAACTGTACTGAGCTCCTCAGTCACCGGATCTCAGTCCTTGGATCCTGTGGGGGAGGTTTGAAAAAAAAACTCAATATGTATTAAAAAAATGTCCAAAGAACCTATTTGAGCTGGGACAAGAAATAAAACAGCTTGTAAAGACATTGACACATGAGAAGTGTGCGACGCACAATCGGAAACTTCGTGAAACGAACAAAAAAACAGAGATGACGTCATTTCGAACGATTTCTTTAAACATCTAGTAAGCGGATCATTTTTAATTGCCTTCTCTACATATATAAAAATGTTCGAATATTCATGCTGATGGGTTTTTAAAAAATTATTTCATCGTTTTTGGATGGTTTCAGTGAACACGTGTTTATGATTTGTTGTTGTTTCAACTTTCCCCAGAAATGTTGAAAATTGAAAATTGTGCATCTGTTTACTAATTGCGTGACTTTCTTTGTTCCGGGGAGTAAGTCAAGCAAAACTCATATTTATCAAAATGTAGAATACTGGATAACATTTTATGGCGATCAGCAGCGTTGTTGAGAAGTTGTTAACATTTATATGGGTTCCGGTTAAAAAAAAACCCCATAATGTACATATTTGTTAAAAGAAAGAAAAGCCTTCTCTGAATAACGCATGCGGACGAAGATGAGTGAACTATTCAATCATAGTAGAAAGATTATTTTCAGTCTACATCTTTTGTCACCAACACACACACACACACACACACACACACTTTCACACACAAAATAACATTATCTGTCTGTCTGTCTTCTCTATCTGTCTGTCTCTCTTTCTTTCTCTCTCTCTCTCTCTCTCTCTCTCTCTCTCTCTCTCTCTCTCTCTCTCTCTCTCTCTCTCTCTCCTCTCTCTCTTCTCTCTCTCCCTCTCTCTCTCTCTCTCTCTCTCTCTCTCTCTCTCTCTCTCTCTCTCTCTCTCTCTCTCTCTCTCTCTCTCTCCTCCTCTCTCTCTCTCTCTCTCTCTCTCTCTCTCTCTCTCTCTCTCACACACACACACACACATACACACATATACACACACACACCTAAATCCGTGTCAACATACATCAAAGACTGCTGATATCACAAAGTGTATAATTATTATTATTACATATATTATAAAACACGGGTGCTCCCTCCAGAAAGGTAACATTCCAATACTAACCCATAAAGCAATAAAAATAAAATAAAAGCACCTGCCCAAGAAAGGAAAAGAATGACTGCTGACGACTGAAACTGAAAATAAAACTTACTTTTAAGTACATTACTATTGCGCATGGATGAGTACCTTCAGAAGGGTCGATGGCTCATCTGTGTAGCCATAAAACCAGCCACAGGGCTACGTGAAATCATCTACCCATAAGTAAATCTTAAACTTTTCCTCGAGTGCATTACGTAGTCGAGGTCTTACGTCTATGGGTGGTCGGTTGGCTAGTACTAATGTACTAATTATTATTATTATTATTATTATTATTATTATTATTATTATTATTTATTATTATTATTATTATTATTATTATTATTATTATTATTATTATTATTATTATAACTATTATTATTATTATGACTATTATTATTATTATTATTATTATTATTAGTATTATTATTATCATTATTATTATTATTATTAGTATTATCATTATTATTATTATCATTATTATCATTATTATCATTATATCATTATTATTATTATTATTATTATTATTATTATCATTATCATTATTATTATTATTATTATTATTATTATTATTATTATTAGTTTTATCATTATTAGTTTTATCATCATTATTATCATTATTATCATTATTATTATTATTATTATTATCATTATTATTATTATTATTAATATTATTATTATTATTATCATTATTATTATCATTATTATTATTATTATTATTATCGTTATTATTATTATTATTATTATTATTATTATTATTATTATTATTAATATTATTATTATTATTATTATTATTATTATCATTATTATTATTATCATTATTATTATTATTATTTTTATTATTAATGGTCGGTCATGTAGGCGTCGACGGACGAGTGGTTAG